>JAUZST010013018.1:0-64323 GCA_034779995.1 Parotocinclus haroldoi
GGGGGGGGGAGGGTAGGAGGACAAACGGAACTGCGCGCATGTTTCCAAAAAAAAAAAAAAAACAAGCTATGCCTTGTTGGTCTGCTGCTACTGCTAGCGAGGGCTTAAGATGCCAAACGGTGCAGCGGCGAAACAAATTGTTTTGCAGCGTATTTCCTGAGGGAACGTCGTGGACAGGACTTATGCAAATGTTAACGCGCTCAAAGCGAATGAATCACTTCAGTGCCTTAGGTGTGCTGTTCAGCCGTGCGGCGATTTCCTCCTGAAAAGAAACTTGGGAGAAAGAGACAATTCATTCGTTTGGTAATTCCCGCTCTCTCAGAAGTCCAGCACGCAGCTGTGCCGTCTCAAACAACACCCCGCAGATGTGTGCTTGTGCGCTTATGAACTGTAACTTGTGTCTCTCATGTCATCAAGGCCAAAAATGGATCACCTTGAGTATTTAAGGGGGTAGTAACTTCGGGCGCCTGCAGGTGGCGTTGCCGGGGGTGAGGGAATATAAATAGCTGCGGGGTGTGCGGCGGGATTCGTAGTTGAGCGATCGAATTTGGTCGCGTCAAAGGCCGTGGTGCGAAGGAAGTAGCTGAATTTGCAGGCGTATCGAAGCGTACGGTCGTAGCAGCAATAGCGAAAAGGGAGTGTGTGTCTAAATCACTGGGCAGCCAAGAAACTGGTGACTTTCCCGTTCTGAAAGAAGACTCTGCAGGGAACGGCATACCGTGAACATAAGGAGCAGAGTGGCAAACCTCAGGCCTGGAAACTCAGGGATTCGAACCCTGGACCAGGGGACCATGAACACGGAAATGAACGACACATTGGCTGAAAGCAAGACGATCTTGTAACCTATTTGCCTTTTGGAAAAAGCGCCATCTAGTGACCATTACATGTCAATAATAGTCTAAGAACAAATCCAGCGCCGACTAGTAGGAAGTCAGAGCCGGTCAGACATAGGAAGGTCAAACTTCCCGGTTCCGCTAGTGCTAAGGCGGGATTGTTGATTGATTGTTACCGTTGCGTAGCAACAAGTCACTTATTGTATTAAAGAATATTCGGTATGACGTTCGACCTACTGTTTGTTGATTTAGCTTATTAATTTCCGTTGTATAGACCTTAGATTAAAGTTTGTGCAGCTATCAGGAATAACATCAAGGCTGTGATGATCTACGGCACTCGCCGTGATGTTATTCGCTTAATCAGCAGGCTTATTTTGTATGCAAAGTTGCACCCCCAAGTAACCTAGAAGTCCAGGTGCCCCTGGGTACCACAGACGTGCAGAATCTAGAAAAGACCCGGGTCACCCCGGGTATTGCTCAGACTTTTGTAGAAGGAAAACCGACACAGGGTGGTACTTCTCAGGGAAGATCACTCCACGAGCGTGCAGGACAGAATGCGCTTTCGGGCATGATTTGATGGTGTAGGTCTGCATCAAAGATAGTGCACGACGTGCATCAGAACCAAAGTCTGGATGAGAAAGAACGAAAGAAAGCCCGAGGGGGTTGATCTCAGCAAAGAAGTCACACGAAAAACCTTGTGAAGCAGACGTGCACCAGCATACTGAACGCCGTGCAGGGAAACAATTGGACAGGAAAAAAGAGCAGCAAGCCACGAGGAAACCCAATCTGGAAATGGCCAGAGTATTAGGAGGTGAGAAAAGAACGTGTTGTTTGTTGTTCATTTCTTTCAGGTTTTATTTCCCCTCCATATATGGTGCAGGTCACCTGAACGCCTTTCAAATGGTTTTTTCTTTCCTGTTTATACGTGCCGCCCTTCAGGCTGGGGGAGTTCAATCCAAATTCCTCCTTGATATTTCCACACACGAGCTGCACGGATGTGTCAGAGCGTGCGTTAGATGAGTCAGCAGGCCGTTCTGTTTTGCAGCGACAGGACGGCGCATGAATCTCACATCATGCCGCCCCCTCCATCCCACCTCATGTCATGGGGACCGGGGCTTTGCACCACGTGACGCCCGGAGTGATGATGTGCAGGTAAAGTGAACACAGTACAGTACAGTCTATGAGATGTTGACTGACCCGGCTCGTATGTCGGACATAAATACATTCATTCAACATTACGTCATGTCTTAGATCAACGGCAGCGTTTTTGAGATATTTTAAGGGAGTTTTTTTTACACTAAAAATGTTAAATATATCATATCTTGCAAAATCTGAAAAAAACATTGATTTGTGGGTCTGCTTGTAACACCTGGCGTGAAGCTCACCTGCTTGTTTTGCATTAACCGCACCTACACCTGAGTGTAACAGCGCCCCATAGTGTTCAAAGTTAAATATTACAATTTTTTCATCTATATATTTAAATTTACAGCATTTAGCAGACGCTCTTATCCAGAGCGACTTACAATTAATAAAGTCTTACATTTTTTAAGCAATTGTGGGTTAAGGGTCTTGCTCAAGGACCCATCTGTGGCAGCTTGGCAGAGGTGGGAATTGAACTCTGGACCTTCTGGTTCAGAGTCCAGTACCTTAACCGCTAGGCTACCACAGCCCCGTACCACATATTTATCTCTATAGTGGCTTGGAGCGGCACAGCGGCTCCTCACAGACCCAGGTTGTGGAGTTTGTATGTTCTCCTTGCCTTGGGTTCCCCGGGGTACTCTGATGTCAGAGCTTCCGAGCTCCCGCCGGTAGGGGTGCGTACATGACGCATATGGTGCCATATCCAGGGCATTGTTCAGCCTTTCCAGAATGGCCTCTCTCGGTGTGGAGTTTGGTATGTTCCCCTGCAGAGTACAATGGCTTCCTTCCATCTCCTGAACTCATGCCCGTTGATATACTGGGCACTTTGCATAGCCCATAAGTGTGTAGAAGGGTGGGCCCCGATTTCCAGGGTATATTTAAACGTTTCCATGATGACGTTTGTCTGAGTGTTTGGCATGTTCTTCGCGTGATCGTAAGGAATTATTCCCATCTTCTAAATTCATGCCTGCACCTGGACTGGACGCTTAAAATTTTCTCCAGGTGCCTGGGTGTATTCCGAAATAGGCTTTGAACCTATAAACCTGAAACATTTTATATATAATTTTAGCCAGTTTTAAACCACGAAATGGTAGCAACAAAGGTGGTCCTAAAAATATAAACAGTATTCAAATCGTTCCAAAACTGCGCTAGCCTACCAAGGGAAACAATTGAAAATGAACTTGAGAAGATCTTGGTATGACCCGAGTCTCCCCCTGTCCTACACAGATGGTAGAGTCTGTATTAAGAAGGTCGGATTACTGAGGATGCCTCGCGCGTCCTGTGAAGCCGGAGCTCCGTCGGTTTGACCGGTCTGGGACAAAGCACCTTTATTCAGCATGAAGTCAACGTAAGTAGTCATGTTTTATGGATTTTGTACCTCGTTTTTGTTTAAATGCTATTAAAAAGACACGGGCTGCCTCGGAGAAGTTGGTGTATTAACGCAGTTTGTGGGACAGTAACGCTATGGGTGAGACGATAAACCGTTAAGTGCGTACCGTCGCCCTAGGTAACGGTTCAAACGTTTAAAAGTTGCCGCGTTTAAGCAAACCTGTTGTCTCGCCTTATTAAACCTAGCACATTTGTACGACTTCAGAAATACGCGGTAGTTGTTATTTATTCACTGCGACAGTTCAATGAGTCAGGTCAATACCTTTTCCCATGCGCAAAAGTGACCAATTAGGCAACCCGTTCTCATTCATTTTGTTAATGCACCAGGACGGTACTTAATGAAATGGCACAGAGCAGATGGACGAGGATTTTGGAATAATGAGTAGAACCATGACCCTGTACGGCTGTAACCCAGGGAGCACAGGGTGCAGGCTTAAACGTGCCCTTGACCGGACACCAGTACGTAGCAGGGCTGGCATGGCCGTGCTCCCTGGGGTTGGCAGCTGGGTCTGCATGCGTCATGCGACCAGACCGGGGGTGCCCCCACGTTACAGTACCTTTCAGTTGTACCGTTGTTTCCTCGGGCTTGTGTTATTCATAACGGATTAGTGTTTAAGGGGGGCGGTCTGTCCTTGTTTGTGTTATTTGGACCATTTCCATTCCACAAGCCCTTGCGTTGCTTTCGTTGTGTTGCGCTCGTTCCCTCCTTCCAGAGTCCGAACACGTTTATAGCACGCTTATTACAGGGAGTGAACGGTGCACGTTTCGCTTGTGCTTTAGCTTTTGTTTCTCGAACCTCAAGCAGCAAGTAAGACACGACTGCGTGGGCCAGGACCCTTACATTCTTTCCTTATAACACCTCTGTTTATGGAAAATATACATATTGTATCGCAAAGTACAACTGCAGCCATAATATATTATAATGCAACAGACGCACAGGAATAAATAAAAATAAAAATAAAAACCCCTCCACCCCCTTAATAAGCTCGTGCAGGCAGGCACCAAAACGTAAGTAAACATAAAAAAAACACGCAACCTATACAGTTTCAGAAGTGCATTCTGGTTTAGATTATTAGGAATAGTTAAGACTAGGTGATGCTAATCTGGATAAGGGCGTCTGCTAAATACTGTCAATGTAAACGTAAGTTCACGACACGTTGATGCGATCATACTGTCATGCAAAGAAGTAAAGAAAGCAATAGAAATCGGGATCTTGCGTTCTGAAGCGTCAAGCTTTTAGCAACATTCGTTCCAGAGCAGCCGTTTGATCCCCGCCGTTAGGTGGACGGACAGCGCTGACTCCGAATTAGAGAGGGATTTGCACCGCTAAGCTCGTGCAACCCAGTCCACCGACCCCCTGGGTCACGGCATCTTAACCGTCTTAAGCGCTACCTACGGGATCGGGAGACATCAAATATTTAGCTGATTAAATGCGTTTGAAAGCTCGACTCCGGGAGGTAAATCACTTTGAAACAGAACACGTACAGCAGCACCAGCCATGTACAGTAGAGTCAATCGGTTCAGCGTTTGGACAGCAGGCTTATGGGTAGCGGCGTGCCGTTTAAATGACATCCCGCCCTTAAGGTTTGTTTGTTTGTGGCCATCTCGAGGTTACATCCATAAACAAGTTCATCTCAAGACATGTAGATACACACAGAAGTCAGTGCCAATTTAGAGACACCGATTAACCTAACACGCACGTCTTTGGACTGTGGGAGGAAACCGGAGTACCCGGAGTAAACCCACACAGGCGCGGGGAGGACACGCAGACTCCACGCAGAAAGGACCCAGGCCGCCCCGCCCTGGGGTCGAACCTGGGCTGGAAAAAGTTCAAAAACTCAAAGAGTGCATTCCAGCGTGAGAACCTCATCCCGCCTGCGAAACACGGCGGCGGTAGGACCACAGTTTGGTGTTTCCCGATGGGACCAAACGGGAGCAGATTCTACAGGAAAGGAACCATCTCAGAACATCTCAGGAGGACAGAAGTGGCTCATGCGGCAAGAGAATGACGTGACGTAACGTAAGCTCATATCGATCGCCGTTTAGATTTCGTAATGTGATTTTGGAATATTAGCTCGCCTTGGGTCTTTTTTTTCTTTTTTTTCCTATCGTGGGCCTCACATCTTCTCTGCTTTCGTCCTCCACACCAGAGACGGTTTGGTTTCAGGACCTGGTATCCTGTATGAAAGCGACAGACGGGGCCTAAGAAACTCTGACCTCACTTTCTGCTCCTTTGTGCCACCTTAAAAAAAAAACCAAAACACGATACAAAAGCAAAAAAAAGCCCCTTTAAAAGAGCAAGAAAGTCGTTTTCTTGCTTGTGGTTGGACGTTCACATTCACAGAGCCCTGATAGGGCACAAAAGCCAAAAAATAGTGTCATCAGTTTAACACCCAGCTGGCTTATAGTATCAGCCTACGGGGTTAAGAGCCATGCTCTCGAATACACACACACACACACACACACACACACACACACACACACACACACACACACACACACACACACAGAGGAACAGAAGAACCCTCAGATCTTCTGGTTACTGTACAAAGAGGTGAGTCAGAGCAGAACTCCAATTTAACAGATATAAGAACATATTTATTGATCGAGGAATTGGCGGCTTCCGCACGTTTGTTTTGTTTTCGAATCGTTTGTGTCGTTCTGTGAGTTTGTACTTTAGATTTAAAGCTGATTACACACTGGTGTCACTCTTAACTTCAACAATAAGCAAGGCTTTTGCTTCTGTTTTTGTTTTCCTTCAGTGCGAATCAACCCTGTGGCCTGAAAACAGCCAAGTAAGTGTCGAGTTAAGCATTTTTCATTCCGATTAAAATATTTCTGAAGTAAATGCACTAAATGTCTCGAGCATCTCAACACGAAAAAAAGATCGAAGATGATATTTGGAGAAAGAAGTGTGTGTGCGAACTGATACACAATGATGTATGTTTGTGCATTTGGTAGTGTAAGAATATAGATTGCTGCTCTTTCTCTCTTTTAAGCAAACAGCATGCACGGTTCGTTCAGTTTATATTACAAAACTGCTAATTGATTAAACTAAATCTTTCTGAGCACAAAAATCTGCAAATGCATTCAAATCTGCTTGACTGCCTAAAAAAATCTAAATCTTTATTACGAATGCTTTTTAATACCCTTTTTTTTTGCTATGATTAAAGTCCTATGCATTTTATTTATTTATTTACCCATTCATTCATACATTTATATTAAAAAATGGGATTTAAAAGGAGAAACAAAGACGTTAAATAAATAATAGCGTTAAATAATAAAAGCTTACCAGCGCATAAAAAAATCCCATAATTAATTATTAGAAACAAATTTAGAATTGATTTCCCATGGCGAATATCTAAATGTAAAAATATCAGAATGCTTTATTAATGACGTGCTGCACGTCGACAGCACATTTGAGCCTGATTACATTATAAAACAATAGAATTTAATGTCATTGGATATAATTGAATATAAAATAAACAAACAGATGGGCGGGACTGAATAATAAAGAGGGCTCTGCTAATCTGAACGTTGGTCTTTTCTTCTTCTTTAAGTTCTGCATTTGAAGGAAAACCTCTTCCATTTCATGCCGTTTTAAATAACGATTAAAACCTCAAACATTAAGATTAAGTGACATTTTATATTACGGTGATTTCCCTACAGTCTGTAAATAATGGAATATGTAATAATAGAGTAGAATCAAAGGGGCATCACTCATTATTTTAACCTAAAAGTGCTTCTATATTTGAAAGGAAAATTAAATTAATTGATTTTAGGGGGTTAAATAAATGATAAACGGTTTAAAGTACTAATCTATTGGTCTGCAAAGCCTATAAAATATAACATAGCATTATTGTGGTCCTGCAGAGACTCATATTACATAAGTATTGGTGTAAATGACAGCTCTTAATCCGACTGTTACATGATTCATTAAATGATTTTGAAATTATTTTTAATCTAATAATATAATATAATATAATATAACATAATATAATATAATATAATATAATATAATTCCAATGCAACTAAAGTGGAATAAGTATTTTTTTCTTTTACATTAATCGAATATTAAATATGTGTGATTACATTTTTTAAAACCTAAATATTTTCAGATGGGAATAAAACATGCATCAGCTAAACATGAAGGTGTACATATAATATAATATAATATAATATAATATAATATAATATAATATAATATAATATAATATAATATAATATAATATAATATATAACACAGTAGCTTGGACCATAATCATGTTAGACAGCATAAAATAAAAATATTTGTGCTTATATCAATCTAATTTTTAAAGCTTTAAATAAATGTTAAATAAATTTAAGTATATGGCCCTTATAATTACTTGCGTAGTATGTAAATAATATAATACCAATAATTTTACTGGGTAACATTGTGTAATAATTATTAAATAACAGTGATATAAAGAATGAAGACAGTTTGGGTTCCTCTGTACAGTTGCTTGGTTTATGGTTCTAATTTACAATTTTTACAAATGTATTTATATTTTTTATAATATAATATAATATAATATAATATAATATAATATAATATAATATAATATAATATAATATAGATGACTACACCTATAAATGAAATACACATGCATTATTATTATTATTATTGTTATTCTTATTATGATGGTTATTATTATTATTATTATTACACATATTTTAAATGATAAACAAGCACAAAAGCAAGACCAATTACGTAATTATATTAGGAAATCAATATAGAGTATTAAGAGAATATGATATTCACCTGTTTCGGTGTGGAGCGGGTGCAGGTCTCGCGCTGTGAGGGTACTGGGTGGGCACTGGATGGGCACTGGATGGGCACTGGATGGGTGAATGGTGGATGTTAGAGAGCACGAGCTCGCTGCAGCTTTATTTCTGATCGAATGACCCCCGGGCTGGAGGTGAAGTTCCTCTTGAAGCCTCCCTGGCACGCAACGATGAGTGATAGCGCGAGGCAGAAGTCATACCGCGAGCTCTTTCACAAGCGGCTTCCACGCGATGCGTCGCCTTATGACTCAAATATCGAACCCGGGCATGGCAGCCTGCAGTCGGATTTCGTGCCAGTGCGAACCGCGAGCCGCGCTTTGTTTTGACGGTTGTCATGGTGCACGAGCTTTTGTTTTCCCTTGTTTTCCGTGGCAGATCGAATCCACGGCGCTTTATGACTATAGGCGGGAGAGTCACGCAACCGTGTAATGTCACCCTGCACACGCAACCCGGGGTCAGACAGGAGAGCAAGGCCTTCACACGGTTTAGTAGCCCGGTCCACGGTCCACGGTCCAAAGCTCGCGATGGGTACGGGAGAGTGCAGCTGGCACAAAATGGGCGGCTCGGAGTGGCAACTCTTCCCAGGAGGCATCACCTGATCTTACTTTGGTCACATCGTGTGGGAAAAAGGACTGAAATGATTACCTTTTTTAAAAAAAAGAAGAGAAGGGAACCGGGCTGAAATGTGGAAGCTGGAAGAATTGAGGTAAGCTGAGGTCCTGCAGAGGCGCAACAAACCAAAAACTGTACCCCCGCGCGCTCCATCCTTTATTCTGCAGCACCCTGTCTCCTGTTCTGTTCTAATCTAATTCAATAAAGTAAGTGTTAATGACAAAATTGACCAGTTAAACTTGTTACTGATTGAAAAAAAAAAACAAGTATGAATTATAAAGTTTAGATTTTATTAGTATCCTTGCAAACTTAAATCTGGAAATGAAGGTCGGTGAATGTTTTGAATGTTCTGAAAGAGTTTTGGGGGGGCACGGGTTCAGCATTTTTTAATCCTTATTTTGCACAAAGTCTCTGCATGTTATTAGTAGGTATAAAGAGTAGTTTAAATACGGCGCACAGTTTTTATACGTCTGGACTCCAGAATGAATTTTTAAAGGAAAAACTTGCTTTTTTAAAATCTTGCGTTACCCATCCTGTTGCTTACGGTATTTTTGGAATCGTTCAGAAATGTTTGATCACTTGCTCTGGTTTGAAGTAGCCGATCTGAACTGCACAGAAAGCTCCATCAAGATGAATTTAGGACTGAAATGGTGGATGAAATGGTGAACCGGCTTAATAAGCCGTACGCTCTGCATGTCAACCGAACAGCTGGATTTTCTCGCAAAGACATTTTTTGCCAAAAGTCTGAGCGCGCTAGTGGAACTGGGCCGCAGACTGGATGATCCACGGTTCAGTGTGCCCTTGGGCGAGGTCCCGTACCCACGATGGCGTGGCGTTGTAAAGTTGGGAGCATTTCTGAGCTGCCTGGACTGTAGGTTTGTCAAATCTGGTGATCCAGGTCATCCCTGAGTACAGTGTTCCAGCTCGTGACTTCTGTACCTGAAGTGCCCCCGTAAATTCCCCATAAAAGCCCTGACTCGGGGTTTAGTTCAGAGGGAGCGCACCGAATATGGATGCACTTTTCCAAATGCATTTTCACTCCACTGCTCTTTGTGTTCTGAAGATAAGAAGAAACGATTTGCTCGAATCCTTCTCAGTCAAAAGGTGAAAAAGAACACAAATAGAGCGAAAACGTCTCAGAGATGAGAGAGGTGAGACTTCAAAGAGTTTCGGCTTCAGAGAGATCGAGAGATGAGTCGAACAAAACCCATACGAAACAAAATCCTCGGCCGGTATCACAAGCGCACACCAACGGGCTCGGTATTTATTGATTAGTCCGTTCTGATCAAATGTGGATCAATCAGTTCATGTCGTGGCATTTTCCTGGAGAAGAAAAGTTAAGAAGCTCGTAACCAGCTCCTCTCAATCGCTCACTAAATCCAATTCTAAGCAGAAATTTTTTTTATATATATTCTTTACGTTGTAACACTTTAATTCCACTTCTCCTGATCATCATGACGACCCCCCCACCCAAAAACGTTACCGGATAAATGGTTTCATTTTGGTCTTTTATTCTTTTGGTTGTAACCGATGCTGCTGTTTTTTCTTACCGTTTTCTTTCTTCTTCAGAGCAATGGAAGAAATCTACTACTACCCCAATGATAATCTCACAGGTAATTAACACCACTGCAGCTTGTGACCGACAGGGGGCAGCACTTCACCCTCAGACCTGCTGCCCCCTATTCTAGTCACTACTTTTCGTGCATATTTGCTTCAGTTCAATTCATTTTTATTTATCCAACGGACCATCGTCTCAAAGCAGCTTTACAATAATACATGACATGAGCAAGCCTAGGGCCTAGGACAGTGGCAAGGAAAAACTCCCTAAAGGGGTAGGAAGAATCCTCGGGAGGAACCGAGACTGAACAGGCGACCCGACCTCGCCCAGATGTTACTTAAACAAATACTAAATGTATATTAAATCATAGCAAAATTAGTTTAATAAATCATGCGTCATAGTCTAAATCTAACTAAAAGTCTAAGCAAATAAGAATGTTTTTAGCCTAGACTTAAAGATTTGGAGAGAGTCTGAATTTCTGACTAAAGTGGGAAGTTTATTCCATAACTGGGGGGCCAAATATGAGAAAGCTTTTCCCCCTGCAGTGACTTTTTTAATTCTAGGTACTGAAAGAAGTCCTGCTCCCTGTGAGAGAAGTAGACGAGCTGGATTGTAAGATTGTAAGAGTCACTCAGATAATGTGGGATCAGACCATGTAGAGCTTTATACGTTATAAGCAGTATTTTATAATCAATGCGGATGTGATAACAATCTTTCTCTGCTGCACATCAACCTTGCAAATCCAGCAAACGACAAGAGTGTACAAATCTTCTCCTGTACCAAAGTTCCTCGGTCTCCACAGAAACGATCACAAATGATCTTACCTGGACCCCCAAGACAATTATTATTAGATAATATGCTCAACAGTGAATTCTTTTGAGGGTCAGGGGTGGTTGCTGAAGGAAGAACATTTTTACATCCTCAATACTTTCATACAACAAACAGCCAACGTCCCGATCAGCAGTTTGGTAGTCGGGTATGGGAACTGCACACAGACCACAAGACCCTACAGAGGATAGTGTGAACAGCTGAGCTTGGCTGACAAGACCCAACACTGACATCATTTACCACAAGCCTTGCAGACCACCAGTTTTGTGGATGACCCCTCCCACCTCTCTCATGAACTTTTCACCCTCTTACCATTTTGACAGAAGGTACCGTAGCCTCTGAGCCACTGGCAGACCCTGCAACAGCTTCTTCCCTGAGGCAGTCAGACTGCTAAACACATTTCTGCCCCCACCACCCACCTGAACTAATCAATCCTACTCCTTCCAAACATCCACCCTAGACTGATCTAGAACACGTTGTTCTAAGACTTGTCAGCAGTACCACACAGTTCATTTAGTGACAGTTTGCAATTCCAGTTTCATTTGGAGCATTTGCACTCTCAGACCTTCATTCTGTGATGTGTTTTGTTCTGCACTGTGGATGAACAGCATATCTCTATGAAAGTCAATGGAAAAAAAATCACTTGGCCCGAGAAAGAAATGCTCATTCTGGGCATTCTGCTCAGAGGGCCGTGTATGCCTTCTGACGATGGGACAAACTGTTGCCTGTTGAATTTAATGGAAGATCAATAGCGAAGCGACGCATCCTGTTTTACCCCCACTCAACAGATTCACTAAGTATTCAGGCTTAGGTCAGTTCATAGGAGGGTCCACATTTAAAGCCCAGGAACCACCGTTTTCAGCAGCTGACTCTTCCTACCGGGACCCAAGTTCCTGGATAGGCAACATTTAGGAGAAAACCACAAAAATCCCTAAATCCCTAAAATCCCTAAACTCACACAGATATAGATATGCTATGGTTTTAATACTGCACTTAAATAATTATGAGTAAATGTGTTAGAGACTTCTGTGGCTACTGGGGCAATGAAGGGATTACATGCTCATATAGGGGTGTAACGATAACCCTCGATAACCATGATTCAGTACAGTTCACGGCTTTTAATGTATGATTCACCGTTTGATTTTCTCACGATTTAACAAGAAATTCCTTTTATTTATGTGTAAAGCATAAACAATGCACCTTTCTTGTATACGTCTCGAACAAAAAAAATCCCCTGTAATCAAAAGCAAAACAAAATGATATATCGTAACTTCACCTTATCTTAAAAATACAATTTGAAATAACGTGTATAATTCCTATGAAAGGAAACGTTAGTCCCCTGCAATTAAATCCAATCGATAATAAATCAAATAAGACAAAAATATGAGTTAGGACAGCATCATAAACAAGATGCATGTTCCTTCGTAGATCTCGATAATGTCACAGCCCTGCTCATATCTGAAGCGAACTTGATGTAGCGATCGAGTATTCCTCACTTGTCTGCTGTGCAAATGGAGTCCAATCTTTGTTTATACTATGAGTGACTGAGTTTGCTTAGTTATGATTAGGATCTGTGTTACCTGCCATAGCATGGCGGCCTGTGTGCAGATGCCAAACGGGTGGTCCTGGCACAAGCCATCTCCTTGGCAGGACTTCTGTTGTACAGACCAAATACAATAAATATCAAGGTAAATATGTGGAACAAACCCTCTCATAGAGAAACATTGTGTACATAGTGTTCTACGTAGGGAACTATTTCTGTCACTCACCGTTTCCTCATTGATCGAAGGTGTATTTTTATCCAAGTGCTTTTGTGTATCTGGTCATACCGGAGCCAAAGGATCTTCAAGTACTTCTCACTGCTGCTCTTTCTCTATTAGTATAAGCGTGTATCTGTGGCTCATATACGACCAGTTTCCGCACCTGACAGGGGAACATGGCAAGGCTGAGAGATCTATGAATGGGACGCAGCCTCTGCTGTTCCAGCCTGGACTGTAAATCTTCTTTTTCACCCAGGCTGTACACAAGTGCCCCCGTGTTTATTTTATTGAATGTTTATTTCATTTTTTAGTCACTCAGGGCTCCAAGGAGGCGCATGTGTACCTTTCTTCCCCACCGTGTAAACACAGAACGTTTCGGCGCCCCTTTCTCCCCAGTAAAAAGTTTATATCTGTAATCTGTTAAGTCAGATATTTTAAACAACATCTCTCTGTGTTTATAAATACTGCCGAGCCCCTGTAATGAATTTATGGCAATGCCTCGTAGCCCCCCTTTCCGTGCTATCTCCTCAAAAGTTTCACAGGCTGCCCAAGAGAATGAAGGGATCCAAAATGTGTCGAGTGAAACCATCCTGATAAAATAACTCGTGAGTCTAAAGATCTCAGTGGTCCACAGGGAAGATGCAGGGATATGTTAGGAACAGACCACACCGTTAAATACCATAATCAGAAGAAGCCCACATTTTTCACATCATACTGTATATCCTGCAGCTGCCTGGCTTTACGCGCCGATTTCCAAACAAACCTGTTATGGGAAGTTGTTTGAGCGGCTTTTTAGCATTTCATCATTCTGTTCCTTCCAGTTCATAAGAGTGATTATAAGTGTGAGTCAACAGTGGTACTGTCAAATTAAATAATTCACATTTAATGGTGGAATTTTTTAGCAGTGACTCACAGACTAAACAAATGAACGAACGACTAGGGTTTGGGGGGTTTTTGCAGGTCAGTTTCTGAATCTGAGTTTTTAAGATAAAATGTGAGCACTGTACTGTATATCTGTGCTCAGAAACACTCAACGGCGTTCCATACGGTTCTTTAATCTGAGAGCAACAATTTAGATTTTGTATGTTGGCTTGGGTAGAGTTTGTTACTCTATTTTTTAGCTCCTGACATTGTGACCATAAAAACAGCCATTAAACACAGACATCTAAACAGCCAATAAATGCTGCTGATCTCTGAACAGAGGTGGGCATTGAACACCAGTCTGTCATTGGTGTGTGTGTGTGTGTGTGTGTGTGTGACTTACTGGACATGTGCTGGATGTTCGGTTGACGTGTTTAGAGACTTTTTTCATCATAGTGTCAACTGCTAAACAGTCTTTTGTGTATTGAGAAGTATGTCTATTGCATTTATGTATTGTTTGCATACAGTGTTCTTGTGAAAATACCTTTAATATGTGCATTGCAGAAGCCTTAAACAGCCATGTGACTATGGTATCGTCCCATTTCAATCAACAACAGGTTTCACGAAACACAATTTGGTCATCAAAGTGTGATCAAGTCAGCATGTTTCACTCTCCTCTGATAATGCTGCAAAAATGTGACCCACCCCACTTTACACACCATTAGCAGTTATTTTAAGAACTCTTAACAGTGGGTTCGGGGTATTTAAAAAATTCCCCTTTCTAAATAGTTTCGCAGATATAATAATAACATAATTCCAATATGAATTCCCACATGTTTTAAGGGTCAAAAGGGAATAAAAAAAGTGCCATACATTATCCCATTATTATCAGAAAAGTTGATGAGCTCCATCTTATTGCATCAGACGGGAGAGGAAGAACACAGACAGTCAAATTGTAGCATGTGGTGAAGCGAGGCGAGCGTGGACGGGTGAAGATTGCTCTGGAGGGTAGCTGCACATTAAGCTTGTCAATGGAATGCCTGCACATTTAGCAAAGCTATAATTATGTTTCCTTCATCCAAGTGCCTCTCCATCATATTTATAGCAGGCGTGAATGATCTTTAGTCATCTGATCTGAAACTACGTACGCTTTACATATGGACATTTCTTTAGAGAAACAGCAGACAGGTGAACTTATTTTTCATTATACATGCCGAGTCTAGTGCAAAAGTTTGTGGCCTGGCCAAATGACCCTCAATTTTGAAAGACAATAAAACATGACAAACATGATATCATTTTTTTCCCCTTTCTTATTCACTTAATCCACTTAGCCATGGGAGACCTGGTTCCACTTTTAGCATAATCAATTCAACTTTGATCAAGTCTTTGCACTCTGGGATGAAACCTGGTAGTACCTGAGTAACCATGAGTACCTGGAGTAGCTGGAGTAAACCCACGCACACCCACGGAGGACATAACCCAGGACCTTCTCACATTCTCACTAGCCATAAACATAGTATTTTTGCAGATGGTAAGAAAATGTAACACTCCCTAAAGCTCCGAGCCTATAATCGCCCTGTTGAACGCCCAACACATAAAACCTTGAAGCAGACTGGCTACAGCAACGGAACACCACACTGGGTGTCACTTCTGTCAGTCAAGAACAAGCAACTGAGGCTACAGTTCCATTTCACGAAGCTCAAATCATCTTTTTTTTTGAAAGATGTGAACTTTTCACATGGCCTCCGTAGATCTCAATCCAGTAGAACACCTTTGGGATGTGGTGGAACATGGAGCTGGTAAATCTGCAGAAACTACTAGATGATAGCCTGTCACTATTTTTCAGTCATGCTTTTCTAAAAGAATAGTCAGAACAGTCCGCTGCGCCCGCCCCGTGAGTGAGGAGAGGGAAAAAAAAAAAGAAGAACAAGCGCTGAAAATGTTGGTTATGGCGGGTGTACGATAATTTCCCTCAAAATACGATAATTTTATGCCTCTGGTACGATAATCCTACATTTCTCACCTGGCAACATTGAAGCTGCATATAGTGAACTACATAGTGTGTACGTAGATATTAAATAATTCCATAACTTTATTGCTTGATGCCTCACACCATTTCGCTGCAGCATCTCTGATAGAGGGCTACCACGGCACCACAACACATTTTATACACAGCTTAGTGTGTGTAAATGACTGAATGAATTTACTGTCCTACAGGAATTAGCAGAGATTCATGAAGGATATGGACAGTGATGTAAACTATTCAGAGTATCCCATGGGTCCAGCAGCATAGGACAAAGAATGTGTTTACAGAACTTGTCCAATATGCTAATCATTAAAGTCAGTACACAAATGTAGTCAACAGACACGTAGGGATTTTCACATTTTACACCAAGCCTGCTAACACAACCATAGATGCAATGTGCTACAACCCCAAATCATTAAAAGGGGGAACAGAATGAAACATGCAGGTAAAAGAAAACCGTAGTGTGTCCTTGTTTTGACGTTTACATTGGCTTTTATTTAATTGCAGACTGTGTGAATCCAAGCTATAGTTTCATCTGGTCAACTTCATACCACTGAATTATGCACTTCTGCGTTTCAAACATGCAACACATTCCAAAAATATGGGACTGGGGCAATTTAGGCATAGTAATGATGTAAAACAAATGTATGATGTCATTTCAAACAGGTGATTCCAACAGGTGATTTGCTACAAAGAGCAGCATGACATGAAATGCTGAATATTTGAGGAGCAAAGGTGGGCAGAGGATCCCCGCTTTGTCAATAAATGCGTGAGAAAATGATTAAAAACGTTTAAAAACAATGTACCTCAAAGGCATAGTGGGAGGAATTTGCACATTTATCCCTCCAAAGTGCATAAAATCATTTTGAAATAAAAAAGTGACAATGACAGCCTCTACCGTCGCACACCCTGTTGCAAGACGTGTTTTCAGGAAGAATGGGGCAAAATAATACCTGAAACACTAATTCGCTTGGTATTCTCAGTGCTAAAACCTCTTTTTAGGTATTGTCGGAAGGAATGGCAGCATTACAAAGTGTTTAATGCTCTACTGTCATGTTTTTTAAATTGTGTTGCAGGACTGAAATGCCGGAGTCAAAGTACAGTCCCGGATTCTCAAAATTTGTCTATGAGGGATGCAACAGTGCTGTGTGAAATGGTGGTCTTTCTGGGTGTCGGTTGTTGAAGTCTGTGGCTAGGTGTTCCCTGGACATTAGAATGGTCAATTCCATCTTCAGTTACCTGTGATGATAAACAAAAGTTTTCTGTGTTGATAATATTGGAACCCCAAGAAATATTGTAATTTCTGAGTCAATTCTGCTCTTCTTTGATACGCTACATGACCACCTTCCCGCTGGAAAAAAATTGCCCTTGATCCAATATGGCGGTTTTTAAGCTGGCCGCCGTATTCCAGGTATAGCCTAAAAGATTGGCCCCCTTACCTGTTACTTGCTGAGGCACTTAGATATGTAATTTTCTCTTACGTTTCTGAAACAAAACTCACCTTGTATTTCAACTAATGAAATGAACCTGAAATATATTGGGGTGTTTTTTTCTGATTTTCTGATATTCTGAACAAGGTGGACAAACCAATTAACCATTAAAGCAATTCTCTTTCCGTTGGATAAAAAGTTGCGTTTCCAGAGATGTTCGTTCCGTCCTGCCAAGCCTTAAACAAGCTGTTTGAATTGTCTTCAGGCTTTATGTTGTCCAAGAGAGCCATAAAATAAAAGGAACTGACACCGAGGCTATAAACCTTCCCCCCCCCCCATTATTTGTTGGCCAAGGAGGAATATTTCATATCATTTAATGCAAGAAAAAGAGGCCGATACTGAAGTGGGGGACCCCTAAGAGATGACCTGAGACTGAGGTAGATTGGTATCTATATGCCGTCTTGAGTTTCGGCTGGAACACAGAGCTTTTTGTCTTCATGACCAGCAAAATAGTCAGAGACTGAAGTATTTAGCATGCTCTCTCTCTTTCTGTCCTCTCCCACTAATCTCTGCATATTACCTTCCAGGATAGGCGCGCTGTTTTAATATCTGTCACAGCCTTCCTGGATTTTATGAGCAAGCTTCCTCCTCTTTCATTTGTCCTCGCTTTGTTTGACTAGCCTGTCTTGCTCTTTTGTATAATTCTTTGTCTGTGTTTGATAGGAGAAATAAGAGTGATTTTGAACCTGTGCTACGTCTCAGCACAGTCTCTCCCATTGCATCCCCGGTGCAAGGACTATTTTATGTCAGTTTTGGTGTAAACACTCTGATTAGAGCGTGTGCTTGCAAAACACACCTGGGTTTCATTGGTAACGCTTTAATAGCCAGTCCATTATCACAAAGACGAAGATCTATTAGGCCTAATGAGTCCCTGTGGAGAGGGCCATCGATTTTTGCTTGTGCGATGAAGGCTTGGGGATTTGCTTTGCACTCTGTCCCTCTCACATTTCAGCATAAAAATGCTCAAAAAGCACACTGTGTGACAAAAAAAATATGTGAACATTCCAACATCATATTCTAACACAATGGCACTAAAAGAGCATTAGTGGGGTGTGAGTCTAGAGTGGGCATTCCCAATGTTTTAGAAGGGTTCGAGTCAAGGCTCAGCGCAGGCCAGTCAAGATGTTGCACACCTTGCTCAAAAACATGTCTTTCCGGAGCCTGGAGCTTTTGGCGGCTAAGTTGGAAGCAGACAGATCAGTCAAATGTCCTCGTATTCTGTAACATTCAAATAACTATAGCATTGAAGTAGCTTCACTGGAACTATGGAGTCCTGCCAAGTCATGAAAAACAACCCATACCATTGTTGCAGGCAATTGTTTTGCACTGGTGTAAAGGATGATTAAGAGCAAGGCCATCATTCTTGATGGATACAATCAAAGAAATCATGAAAAGCCACGAAGAAAGACCCAAAAAAAAGAAGTTCAGTGCACAGACACCCCTATTTTGCATGTGCTATCACAGACTCGGTCCCCAGGAACTCTAACATATGGAATCCTTCAGTGAGGCAGCAGCAGGCTTGAACCCAAGGATGACACAATCTGAAAGCTGGTTTGGAAGCCAGTGGTCATGAGACTCCTCGCCATGACAGAGAATGCAACTCAGACACACAACAGACCTTACCTCACTAGAGGTGGGATACAAACCAGAGAGGCTCAGTTGATAGAGCACTGCTTCCCAATGCTGATTCTCTCTGGCCTGTTCCAGTTCTATCCCGTCTATGTTTGTGTTCTGTTTCACCAGAGACCTCTATACTATACTATACTATACTATACTATACTATACTATACTATACTATACTATACTATATATAGTACCTCTCTCTCTCTCTCTCTCTCTCTCTCTCTGATGAGAGTGGATTACTGCAAGCCGTCCAGCTCTGCAGTATGACAGTTCCATGGTTACTGTTTATGGAGAGTGAATTATGTATGACTTTTAGATGCCCACTTTTAGATGACATGTCCAAATAACACTGGCCAAGAGGTAATGAGTCTCACTGAATAGTAATAGCAACGTTAATGGTCTAATGGTTCAAATTCAGGACAATAAATGGCAAATAGCTGGTTTTAGACGTTGATATCCCGTATACTTATCTGTAACCTTTTTGTCCATACCCATGAATACCTAGGTCACAGGAAACTGCCTGGCCCTGTCACATCCAGATCACACTTTTCAGCACGCATACTCCAGCCACCTGGTATACTCGCTCTTCCCAGTTCGCCATTACTATCCTGGACGTATGAACGCCACTCTTTCATTGGCTCACTGCAAAGTTTCATTGTTCCTGCACTTTGCATAATGTTGACACCGCCTCTGTTTTTGCTAGTCTATTTGATATCCTGTCTGGTATACTGTTTGTTCTGGTAAAGGTTGAGTCTGGACTGGTTTTTGAAATTCGATTTTACCCTACTCTTTTTTTTTTTTTGATCCTGTCGTCCAAGCCAAGCTTTAAAATTGTCTCTCTGCGTTTCCATTTCTGCCAAATGTGGCAGATTCTTTTTGAACCAGTTGTTTCACGACTGCTTCTTTTGGGCACCGTGTGCACTTGCACAGTTTAAAGGAAAACACATCTTTAAAGCTTCACCTTGTTATATTTGTAAAAGCTGAATGGCCAGAGCAAAACTAATTTGATATGCCCTTGTTAGTGAAGGCCTTCAGACTGAGTGTATGCACCTTGGAAAAGTGCCATGGAATTGTGTTCCACCCTTTAAGCTTAGCTTTTGTGATTTTGATGTTTGCTTTTATGTCAGGCATGTTATTTTGTTATTATCAACCGGAGAGCTGGGCGAAAGCTTCCCATTTCAAACTGCTCGCCAAATTGAATATCGTATTTAAATGTCAATTTCATTGAGGAGATTACGCAAATCAGCTGCTCTCCATTTCCCGCTGTCGGCCTCCACGTTGATGCATCTCTTAATTTACGGTGGTTTACTCTATTCATTTGCCAACACCCCGCCAGAGATCTTTTTATGCTTCACCGCTTGCTTATGCTCTTTCCTTTGCATTGTTATGGCATTTTCGTTCATTCTTCCTCCTTCCGCCATTGTCAAAGTCAAACCCTAAAAGCAATTATCCCCTTGACATATAATGGGCAAGGTGAATTTTATTTTGCCATGACAGAGTGAAAACCTCAAACGCCACCATCACTCAGGCTGTAGTTCAGCTGTAGTCGGACTGGGAGTGTCCCCCTGCTCTGTAACCATTTCAACAGTGTCCGAACACTCTTCGTCCTCAACTGCAAATCCTTATGTGGAATTTTCTTAGCGGCCTTTACGAAGGTCAGCTGAGGCACAGACCCTGCCAAAGCAGGGGCCTGGTTTGCTGGGGGATCCTGTGTAATAGCACTCCTGATCCGAGAATTTCGGATTGCTCGATTTCTTTATGGCACACGTGTTTGTCGTTACCAGATCCTACTGCAGTTGTTTCAAATGTGATTAAAACAACCTGGGAGACAGGTGGTCGGTGGTTGAGAGCTCTTTGTTGGATAGATTGCTGGGTTGAAGAGCTTGGTTTGATCCGAGGAGAACCAAGGTCACATTTTACTCCAATTTGTTCCTCCCACCCACCCTGCCAACCGAGCCTTGACCTCTGGTTATTTATTTTTCTCTCCTCGTTCCCTCTCCTTCTGCAAACGTTGGTGAGATTGAAGTCTGGGAGTGCAGGAAGTCTCACTCAATGAATGGAGTATCTCAGAAACCAGTGCAAAGCACTGCAAGGGTTAGCAAGTAAGAGGGTTCAGTTGGAGGTTTTCCCCATCAACTTTTCTTTAGTGAATTATGAACACTCGAAATAGACAGGAATTTGACACCGGCAGAGGTGGAAAAGTGGAGGGGAAAAAAAACAAACAAACTAACTAAAAAAAGAGTAATGCAAATACTCTTGATATATGAGCTGCCAGCTTACCTACTGTAGTATGTTGGATTTCCATTACTTTTGATTTAAACAGGCCCAGTTATACGCAACAGCTGGAGAAAAGCTAAAGGAACATGCGAATTAACGATACAGTATTTCCACGGTCATTTATTAACCATGCATACACTTTGTTTGCACACAGCCTTGATTTTTAAGAGATGTTTTACTGAATTTCACCGCTGTCTTCGTGTGGTGATCCTTGAGCGTATCATCTACTATCGGTGTAACGATACACACACAGTCTGATTTGGTTCATGACCATAATTCACAAGCTCACAATTTGATTTTCAAATCATGATTGGCGATTTGATAAAAGACACTCTTTTTATGTCTGAAGTGTAAACAATGCAGAGCAACTCATCTTGTAAACATTTTTTTAACAAATAACAAATAACAAAACTTGAACGTCCCATGCAATTAGAATAAAAATGAATACTGTGTAATTAATCGCTAGGAATACAAATAACCAATAAGTAGCTTACAACCAAAAATCACAGTAAACAAACAAGCTCACTGTGTTAAAACATGAATTATATCAAATATCTCTATATTCAGTCATTTGTTTTTGTTGAACGGATTCACGCTTTTGCCTCCCACTTTGACTAGGCGATACCCTGTTTGTCAAGCTTCAGTTTTGTACCAATTGGGAATGTATAAAAAGCACTATGCTAATATATTTAAACATATCAAATCTCTCCAATTTCCATTTCAGAATGCAAGGTATGTCGCATATGACGTATGATTGTGCCCTCTGGTGTTCAGAAAATGCAATCGAATTACATGTCATATACAGAATGCACATGGTATTCCACGATGAACACATTGGTGAAAGAACTCAAACCAATAACATTACTAATATTACTGGACATTGTAGTTGATGCTTTATAATCATGTTAGGATTGCGTACCATGTTCCGGTGTTTCATGTTGTCCAAGCCTTGCCCCTGAACAATAACATGCAGTGCTGGTAATTTGGAAGGACAGATCATTCCCCAATGCTATTACAACCAGCTGCAACGCAGAGGCCATTCAGACATTGTTTCCTTTCTTCTCTTCATCCTCTGCATCCTATACTTTTTGCCCCATAGAATTGCCGAGCTACGCAACAACTGGCCTACGCTGGGAATATATGGATGTTTTGGGATAACAGAAACTGTTCTGCATGAAAGCTTAAGTTGGATTCAGAGTGGCATTGTGCAGCGGTGTGAAGGCTGACTGAGCAACGGAGCCATGCTCACTTTCACAGCGTTTATAGTAGGCAGCATTTAGAGGGAATCTTTTTGGCCTTTTATGGCCATTCTCTATCCTGTAAAAAATATTCACTAATGCGATGGCATCTTCTTTGCTCTCCTTTTTTTTTTTGTATTTCTCTCTGGCAGCGGGGGTATAAGTGAGAGCTGACAATGTCAGGACAGTCTGTTCAGCCGTCACCTTCCTGTGATTCATCCACTTGAAATATCCTGTAAAAGTGCCTTTTAAAGTGTGTGTACATTCAGGCTCGTTTTTTTTTTATTTTTTTGAGTCCCCCAAAAGGTCTTTCACAGGTTTCTTTGTTTTACATTAAAAGCCTGTTTAAGTTCTTCTCAGTTCTGCACACCATTAACATAACGTCTCAGGTTTGGGCTTAAAGACAAAACAGATACTTTGGGAAAGCATCTTTAAGTGGAATCCATGAATAGAAAATATGACAAAATTAAGCTTTTCGTTCTTGATTTAGGACTAGAAGTAAATTTGCGTTAAGCAACTGCTAATATCTAGAGTGTGGGACGAAAAAGTCGGTGACACTGACGAACCAAGTTATACCAACATGATTTCACAATATTCTATAAAGCACAGTGCAGAATGCTTGGCTTTCATTGGTTTTTTTTTGGCTTTGTACAATGCCCCTAAGATTGAGAAAAGTGATCTATTAGTTCAACCTATTATTATGATCCATCTATCCATTATCTTCCACTTAATCCAAACGGGGTCACGGGCCAGCCAGGCCCCACCCGGCAACTCTGGGCGCTAGGGCAAGAGCAACCTTTAGACAAGGTGCCAATCCATCGTAAAGCACACACTAAGGCCACTTTAGAGACACCAATTAACCCAACATGCATGTCTTTGGACTGTGGGAGGAAACCAGAGTACCCAGAGTAAACCCATGCAGACACTCCACACAGAAAAGACCCGCACCGCTCCACCCTGGGATTGAACCCGAGACCTTCTTGCTGTGAGGCAACATTGCAACTAATAACCGAGCCATGTGCTGCCACTATTATTATTATTATTATTATTATTATTACTGTCCCCATAAATGCTTGATTGAAAATAGGTCAGGTGACTGTAGAGAAAAGTACATGCCAGTCAAATTGAAATCAAGGAGTACTGTTGTAAATCCGTTGTGTTGAAATTTTGAGGCGTGTTTTGTGTCATCCTCTTTCCGTATTTAAAACAATCTCTAAAAGATCCAAACAGGTTTCACTAGTCATTGCAGATTTCACTTATTATGACCCTGTTATATAACACATGACCACAAATAATTGCTCTCACTTCTTAGGCACGCCAAACTTATAGCTTATGACCACAATGTCACATCACCTGTCATCGTGTAAAATCAGAACAAGGAACTGTCCCACAGGAAATGCTCTACTGGGAGTCTGATTAAATCTGAAGCATCAGTTCACCAAAGCAAGATGGTCAAGGAGAAAATGTCACGTTCGAACACTATTAATATGTCCACGTACAGTGGGGAAAGCATTAAGGAATGTTCCTTATTAAACTGTGGTAATTCTGTAACACATAGTGTGTCATCAATTAAAATCAATCATCAGTATGGGGGTATCATGAATTAAAAATGGCTAAAGGGTTGGCCAGGGTATGTCAAGTTAATTATGCTTTGTTCTTAGAAGTGGCATGGATGGATTTTGCTCATTCGGCTCATTCAAAAATGAGTCTGTGCCTCATTTTTTGGGATGCACAATCTTGCTTTATGGTCTGCAAAGCTGTAGTATGTTGACTTGAGGGTTGGAAAATATATTGGTTCTGCAATTTTCTAATTTTCTCATTATTAAAATACGCCCAGAAAATACAAGACATGCATTGTATGCAGTATTAAACACAGAAGAAAAAGTGTCCAGACCAGAATATTATAGGACAAAAGATAACATAACATAAGTTTGTTGCACAAAACCTAAAAAAAAGTCTCCTCCCACAAACTAAACGTGTTTATGCCTATATGAGGTCATTTTGCTATTATTTTATTTTGATTTTGCGTACATATTTGTGTATGCATTTTTTGTTTGTGTCATAACACAGAGACTGGGAAATAATTCTACAGTATCTTGCAAAAGTGAGTACAATATAATAATACACCAGAGAATATAGACTATAATGATAACGATAATAACGATAATAGGTATAACAATTCACATTTTTGCTCCAAATTGTCAGAGACAGAAGCTCATCTGTTGTGGCACAGTTGTGTGTTAGTCATCCTCTAATTCTTCAGCAGTGCTCACAGGATGCTGCCTGCAGGATGCTGGTGCCCCTACGTTTGGACTATTTTCAGTTGAACAGTGGTTCCAGCAGCACTGCTCCATCTGACCCAGTCGTACCAGCACACCATATCAGCACTCCAGACCTGACACACACACACACACACACAAACACACACATACATACATAGTAAGAAGAGTGAGAAGTATTGCAAAAGTAGAATAAAGGAGCTTTATATAAATGCCCAGTCCTCTGGAATAGGATGTTTCCTAAACACCAATCATGTGGATGTAAGGTTTGGCGATGCCACACACGGTATTGGTAATAGTTTTTCTTTTTCTTTTTGGTCACAAGTTTGTCGGTTTGTGCTCTTAAACCAAGTTTGTTAAAGGTTGCAAACAAGGAAACTGCAACGAGACATAACCTGTTTTGCTGCTGGTTTTCATTCAGGTCTGACTGACTGTATGTGGCTTTGATTAGACACACCCGACGAGGCCCCTGCTTGGCCATTTCATCCACGCAGGAATTTCTCAGTTTCAGAGGGGCCTCTGAGAAGAATCTTAGCACAAACAAACAAAATATCAGCTTACCCCGCCTCACCATTTGCCCATCCAATCTGGGGATGCTCGAACAGTGCAATGTTTATTGTTTTAACATAAACTTCACTGTTGCCATCACTCCCAACCTAATTAGATTTTACC
Organism: Parotocinclus haroldoi; assembly: GCA_034779995.1. Classification (NCBI taxonomy): domain Eukaryota; kingdom Metazoa; phylum Chordata; class Actinopteri; order Siluriformes; family Loricariidae; genus Parotocinclus; species Parotocinclus haroldoi. The sequence continues at coordinate 25,393 of JAUZST010013018.1, forward strand.
TTCCTTGTTTTTTTTTCTTTTTCTTTTTTACCCTTATCCCTCCTTTCTTGGCGTTTCATCCTTCCTCGAAAAGGCAATGGCTTTCAGAGACAGAAAAGTACTGTATGCACTGAGGCTGCCTGAGGAATCTGAGAGGATGCTATTCTCAAACAAAAATCACACAATCACACATGTTTGGAGCACTGAGATGGAGTTGCAACTGTCAGGCTGTGTGGGGAAACGTAGGCACTCTGGAACTGTCAAATCAAAACGTCTGAATCTGGAATTGTCAGTTTCTGAACCTAAGGGAGCTCTTCATGAAAGACTTGATGCTCTGTTCCAGCACAAAGTCAATATGGTTTACCTCCAGGGATGGCACAGGCACCTCAGTGGGTTGTGATTTTCCCCTAGCTAAAGTGGGTACTAACCGTTCTCCCCCAGCATTGCCAACAGGCAGCGCTTCCCTACCAGTCGCACACCTGAGGGGACTGTCACCCTTTCCAAGGGGGATGTGATGCACCTTTCTTTGTTTTGCTTCTCCCAGGCAAGCGTAATGTTACCATGGGGAACCACTCTAGTTTCCTAATAAAAGGCCCCTGTGATGGGTTGTAAAAGAGCTTCTTGCCATTCCATGACTGATGACGGTGTTCTTCATTGTCAAGGGAGATTTTATGCTCTCATTTGTTGTTTTCTCTTTCATCCATTTTACCAGCCCACACATACAGAACTCCCCCGACTGCTATGTTGTGGGGTGCAAAGTGCTAGGAAAGAACCTCCAGAGATATTAATATGCTACTTTGTAACACCTTTCTTCTCTGTGCATAAACGGGCTGCCTTGAAAACTCCTTCTCTTCAACCTCAAGGGCCTGAAGACTGTTTCCAAGCACCTCTAGAGTGGCACTCGTTTACAGAAAAATGCAGCAATATATTCATTTATGTCAGAGTTTTGTATGTCGTATTTCATTTGATCAAATCAAAAAGCACAGGCCTTGTCAGGAGGCTTATTGACCTTACCCTGTCACCCATAAAGTCCTCTTATGGTATTGTATACACAGGCGGTGGCAAGTTGCTTTCTTTCATAGGATTAATTCCTTACATGGATGCAAACAGAGTGTGCCGGCAGCATGGTGTATTGACGGCGAAGGCAAACAGAGGTTAAAGCTTTCATATCAAAGGCTTGGGATGTTTTGGATTGGATGTCACCACTCATTGAAACTTGGCATGTCTGTGTTTAGAATTGGAAAAACTACAGCACAACAAAAGCAGGAAACCTAAGATGCACAGTTTATCTTTACACTTCAAAGTACACTTGTCATTAACTGGCAGGCATTCCAGTGTTCTCTTTCCCTCGCACTGTCCGTAGTCTCTCCCCACAGGTTCGTTCGGTAGCTCCAGAGAACACACCCAGTACGCACCATTTGACAGAGTGTTAGCAAGGGAGTACAGAAAATGGATCCTTTTCTCCTTTTTTTTTTTACACTCAGCAATGCCTCCCCTCCTTTCCCCGTGCCCCCTGGGCTTTGATTCCACCCCCCACCCCCCCACGGGGCTCACGAGAGAATGTTTGGAGGCCCTGTTCATATTTTGTTTGCACAATGCATTCCTGAAGGCTCTTTATTTATGTCAATCTTTCTTTTGATCAGCGTCTGGTTACCCCACTTTATTCCTGTGAGTGAAAGAAGCCACCTGTGAGGCAGCGGTCAGGGGGCCTGGAACTCTTGGAAAAGTTTACCGTCAATTAATATGGCAAAATTATTTCTTCACATGGTAAACTACTTATGTAAGGTGATCCTGGCTGGTGCCTGATTCCCTGACATCTGGCTTGGATATTTTTGACAGATGGCTATACCTGCTCTGGGCTGAGAGTCTTTTCATCCATGCCCCCCCTCCTTTTTTTGTGGGTGAGAGGTAGAGGTTATGCTTGGATGCTTTGGAGAGTAAGACCATAACTGGGGAAGTGTGTGGGGGTTGTTTTTCTTTTTAAAATTCGGATTTTCACCTTTATTAGTAGCTGCTCGCACGTTTACAGTAAAACCAGACAATCCTTAAGTAAGGTCAGAAAGTAAGTTTGAATCTTGCCTTGCATTTCAGAACAATGTGAACAAAGTTTCTTCTGATGAGTAGGGCATACGAACAATTGAATCATATTTGCTTTTTAGATGCTTTGGTATCTTGAGACGAGAGCTTCTCATCTCTTCTCATATATATTTTTTTTTTATAGAAACACACATCCCAAAGTTGATTAACCTCTCTAATCAAGAAATAGCTTCTTTCCCCCTATTGCTGGTCAGGCATTTTTCGGGCGGTTATCTTCGTTTTTGAGCACACTTTTAAATAGCTCAGCCTGGTTTGAGAGCCAACAGAGAGCCCATACTGCTATCAGTGTCTGGACTGAGATGGGAGCTGCGGACATGTTCCCATCCATCTCTGCTTCGCTCCCTCCCTCTGTGCCTCTGCTATCCCAGAACCCCCTCAGGAGCTGCGGACTCACGAGCGCTCCATATCCAAATAATTAATCCAAAGCAATTACTCACTGCCTTCATCCATCTCTCAGCCTGCTAACAAAACATTTCTACATATGTCCTCATCTGTTAACTTTAATTACGCCTGGCTACAATTTATCAGTCACACATTAATGAAATAGGCTCTTTCTCGGCTGTTTTCTCCTCCTTTTTTTGAACTAGACGAAAATAATAGGTAAAATATCAGCACAGGGAAGTCTGACAGTGAGAGACTTTTCTTCTCGTAGCTTTGTTGTAATCGGGGAGTTGAGTTACCTTCATAAACTTTCATTCAGCTTATGCATGTATAAAATCAAGCGCATAAAAATTCAAAGAACCTGTTTAACAATGCTTCCTGTTTCCTCACCTGGAAATTGCAGATAATGCTTATGCTGAATGTTAATTGAATCCCTGCCATTCATTACAATGCACAATGAGCTTTTGTTGCATGGTATTGGTTGTTGTGCAAAAGTGATAAGTTTAGATGCATTTATTATGCAGAAAATTAATATATGCTGTCTGAAAGAAGTAGAATGGCTTCTGTCAGTAATAACCATATAGCTCCAGCTCTGGCCTGAAAGCAGTCTTTTAGCTTTGGTATCTTTCAAGTTCTGAGGAACTACTTCTGCTTTATTTTCTTAAGACAAAGCATGGAGATAGCAGCACTGCTTGGTGTCCCTGTACTAGGGTGTAAGCGTAGGAAGTAGCTTGTGTTCTACAACCCCAAATCATAAAAGTAGAGACAGTATGAAGAATGCAACAAAATAAAAAGCAACGTGTCTTACGTTTATTTAGACTTTTGTTTCATTGCAGTACGCACCAGAGATATTTTATGTTTTTTTTTTTCTTCATCAGCTTCATTTCTTTAGTTAATAATAATTAAATCTATTCCTGCATTTCAGGCTGCAACACATTAAGAAAAGTTGGCATGGGGTCAGTGAAGAACTAGTAATGAAAAAAAGGGATGAACGATTTGATTTCAAACTTTTACTTTCAACATGTGATTATAATCATGGATATCCTGAAAACGAGTCAAAGTAAGGTAAAATATCAGCAGAAATTCAGAGAAAATGATTGACAGGTTTAAAAATATGTTCCTCAAATAAAGATGGGAAGGAATTTGCACAGTTTCTCCCTGCACTGCATATTATTAATAAATAATTTAAAGAATTTGGAGTATTGGGGTATTTCAGTTACATATAGAGCAATGGCACAAGCCTAAGCTACAGAACTACAGTGTGGAATTACATTCACAAATGCCACTTATGGCACTGGGATCTTAGAGCAGCATATGCTGCCCATGGATTTTTCAACTGAAATTCAAAACAATGCAAAACCACATGCTGCACACATGACAAAGGCATGGGAGCGGAAAAAGAATTAGAAAATGTCTTAAACGAAAACTGTTACGACAGCAATAGCCACGTGTTTTTAAACATCTTAAGATGTGTTTATAGGAAGAGTGTGACAAAATAATAGCTGGACTATGCGCTACATCGCTTGGTATCATTTGTGCCAAATCGTCTTTTAAGTGTTGAGAGAAGGAATGGCAACGTTACGAAACTTTACAAAATGCTTTACCATCCCAATTATTTTTGGATTGTGTTGCAGGATGTTGAAATGAAGTTGACCTGACAAAGCATGACAAATCTTGGGTCTATACTGTCTGCAATGTCACAGTCACAGTAAATGAGTTTTTTTTTTTTTTTTAAATATTCCATACTGTCCCAGCTTTTTCTGATTTGGGGTAGCAGGGCTCATCCTTGCCTCCTCGAAGGGCAGTCTGGGAGCAATTTGCCAGTGTAAATTGTTGCCACACATGGGGCCGGTTGCTGGCAGGGTCAGAAGCCCCCCATGTCACACCCTGTCATTTCAAATTATGTTATGCAAAGCAAGGTGGCCACTTAATTTCCCTGTAAGTTGCACTGCAGGGACCCTGGGGCGTAATGAGCAGGAAGTTATAATTGGGCCGAGCTGTTGATTGTGATAATTGCTACTGTCTTCACAAGGTTGCTGGACCTTCTCGAATCAGCCTGCTACTAAGTACTGACAGCCAGCTGAACACGAAATACCCAGGACTTTAGGAGGGGAAGAGGGGGCTATCGAGGGGGGAGGGGATGCTTCTGGCATTTGCATAGATGAAAACAGTGGGGGATTTTAGTCGAATCCTGCTATTTTCTTGTTCCCACAACAATGCTCTTCATTTTTCTCGCTGACCTGCTGACCATCCCTGCCCACTTGTTGACCTTAATTCCATGCTTTGTCTGGGAGGAAACTCAACACGGTTCCTCGTCTTTGTTCTGATCTGAGAGTGAAGAAAGGGTCATTATAGTGGTCAGGACCTCTGATGTAATTCAAGTCTCTAACATGCTGAGAAGAAAGCCTGCAGAGCCAGGACGTCCTTGTCAAGTCACCCCTTTATTCCAATTTTAAATGTTGAAATAAAATATCTTTAAGTCTAAGTTTGCCGTTGCAAGAAAGCTCTCTCCACCAACATGCTATAAGTGTCAAATATAGAACTGTTCTGTCACCCAAATGCCGCTGGCTCAGGATCTAGAACTTCTGACGTCACAAGATTAGAGGCGGCTTCATTACAACGTCTCTGGGTACTCACTACCAAAATAGTGCTTGTTTGAATAGAAACGGATATCAGATGATGCCATTTCATCAACAACAACTTGAGGATCTTATAAGAGCAAATATTCCATTATAATAATTATTCCCAACAAAACCTCCTTGTGGGCTTGTGGACCGTCTTCTTCAGCTCACCCCAGGTTTAGGTCAGGGGGCTGGGATGACACTCTTGTGTTGGGTTGTGTTAAGGTCTTGCTAGAAGACCAAAACACAGCCCAGTTGAAGCTTCCTAGTCAAGACACTCACTTTCACTTTATATCTGCCTGTACTTGATGGAGTCCATGATATCATATACTCAAACCAGCGTGTGCATTTGGAAGAAAGATCCATTACCAAACTTCACAGTGGGGAAGAGGTCCTTTGTTGTGTCTGTGCCAAACCCACCTCTGGAGTATGCTTCCAGAATTCTCTATTTTGGTCTAATCTGACTACAGTACACAGTCCAGTTTGTGGCCACAATTCTGGTGAGTTCTGGCAAACTGTAGGCATTCGAGTTTTTTGTTATTTGTTTGAGTTTGCTGTCCTTGACAGCATTCACAGTCCCAATGAGTTAGTGTTTATGTAGGGGGTGTCCGATTGCATTTAGGGAGTCACATCTGTAATTCCCCAGCTGTTCTATTGGGAGATTGTTTGATGGCGTATATGGATGAACCTGCCTCTTAAGTGTGTGTGAAGTCAGTATAAACACATCCTCGTCCAGGTATCTCCAGACGTTTAAAGCTTTAAATAAAAATGGAAATCTGTTCAGCTTTTGGGGCTGCCTATAAGTGTGCCAAATAGAAATGTTCATTTAATAAAATATAGTGATACAGAATGTTTTACGACCTGTTTTAGGGAACACTGCTAATGCTGCTAACACCAGTGCTTAAGTACACCCATTAGAAATACTATTTGGTAGCCTTTGGTAGCGTGACCGTCTGACCGTCATAACCTACAAACCTGAAAAACCTCACCATGAAAAGACTGGGATGCTCATTTGATCTTGTTTTCATTCAAGGAGTCCCCCCTATAAATCTGGGCCGCCCATGGAGGATGGGTGTCTTGGCTGTTGAGTCTTGGTTCCTCCCGAGGTTTCTTCCTACCATTTTGAGGAGTTTTTCCTTGCCACTGCCACCCTGGGATTGGCCTTTTAGATAATTGTATTCCTGTAAAGCTGCTTTAAGGCTACGTTGTAAAAAGCACTATAGAAATAAAATAAAACTGAACTGAATTGAATCTTAGAAAGCTTTTCCTTGCCACTGCCACAGCAGGCACTGGGTCTTAGTAAAAGTGCTTTGTCTATCATTAAAAGCCCTATATTAATAAAATGTAACTAAACAAAACTGAGCGAGTAAAGATATGCAACAGTTCTCTTCCTTCACACGCTTCAGCAGTGGATGTGTTAATAAATGAATGAGCTCCTGTTCCTCACAGCTCCCTACCAGGCATTTCCTGAAAACCAGCACCCTGAGTGAAACTCTCATTACAATCTCTTGACTAGTAAACACTGCTAGTCATTCTAGGTCATTTGACTTCAAAGCCAAGGGTACGATGTGTTTACGAAACTTCTGAGATCACATGGCGTGGCTGTTTCATCGTTCCAGAAGAGCCTCTAATGAGATAAACACTAATTCAATCAGAACAAAACTGCAGAGTTTTAAATATTTGCTGTTCCTGTCTGCGAAACAGGATTAATCCGCAGAACCATATTAAAAGGCGTGTTATTTGAGTTAACGGTAAACGGGATTTGCTGCAATTGTTATTTGATGTCTGACGAGCTTATTATTCACATGGAGCTTGAATTGGGATATTAGATATTCAAGCACAGAGTGTAGTCAAGCAACAGAGAAGGTGAATGCACTGCAAATATCTCAAAGTATGCCAAGAATCAACATGTTTTATCAGAGTTGCGTGCCATGCTTGTTCAGACCCTCACACTAACCCTGGACCCCACGTACTGTTTTATCTAAAGCTATTCCTTGTTCTTAAACCGTGTCTCAGGCTGCTGGGTCTGGGTTAATGAGAGCCTTTTCTGTTTTTTTAATTCCAAAGAAATCTTCACTTATGAACCAATTTCAGTGCACCAAACTGTATCTGCACACAGAGTAATAGCCTTGCAAAATGTGCTTCTCATGTTCGTATTTGTTTCTCACAGCTTTACTCTGAATCAAGAAGTTATGCCGTTATGACCAACTTGTTACGTACAACTCACCTTCTTAAAGCCAATTTAAAAAAAAATCTCCAGATTTCTTACAAACCGGATGAATAAAAAAAACCACCCAGATAGAAATGTCAGGTTGCTGCAAAACTTGGCATGCAGTTATGCCTCAGGCGGATAAGTAACCATTACAGGCAGGGTCTTGCCACAAGAGGGCGTAAAAGTGCTTCCCCTACTGGCTTATAAAAAGATTCTCAGAGGCTACTTTTGGGCAGTGCACCTCTTTGTGAGTGATCGCTGACTGCTGTACGCGACTCTACGATGCGCATTATTTGTCTGAGACTGGATGTTGTTAATAACTTACAACCATTTAGGCAACTGTGCTTAAGTTGTTAAATGTTATTGAGAGCTGTGCCCATTACCTCAATCAATCAATCAATCAATCAAAATGTATTTATACAGAGCTTTTTACAATGTAGCATTGTCTCAAAGCAGCTTTACAACAGTATATTATCTAAAAAAGGCCAATCCAGGTCTGAGCAAGCCTATGGGCGACAGTGGCAAGGAAAAACTTCCTTATTTAGGAGGACATCCTCCTGCCACGTGCGTTGGCAGGACATTTTTTATATATGACATATGACAATGCTCGCCAACACACAGCTGGTTTCTCAGGGATGTCTTTCCCAGACTGCAACACGTTCTTGGTGTTCTTGGTTGCCAGATTGATCACCAATTGAGCACTTATGGGACACCACTAGAGCCTCCTATTAAATGATACAGTTTTCCCCCAATAAACGTATACTTCCGCAATAACATGTAATATCATAACAGTATATCACCTATAAAGTTTCATTCAATTCAAACAATTTTGTCAGAGTGTATGTTTTATGTATGCAGGAATGCTGCCAATGAAGTCCTGCATGGTTGTGGATGCATGAGGTAGGTGTGGAACTACTTCGCAGTGCAGTGGGCGTGATTAATGCTTAGTGTGTTTAATGTTTAGTGTTTAGTCACTCACTCTTGAATAACTGTTGCAGCATGTGCGTTATTCATTTCTGGATGATGGTAACAAAACTTTCACTTAAACTGAAAGCAGAGCAGGGGGTTCATAGTCAAAGAGCAGTCACTGTCGATTGCTGGGGAGGTGGGTGGCTGATCAGATCATTATTTTTTTTTTTTACTTCATTTCCAGCTCTAAATCACCCCTGTCCCAATGTTTTTTTTTTAAATATTGGATCTAGGGATCTAATTTGGGGTCATGTAGAAGACAAGAATTGTCTCAGAAATCAATTTCACAATATCTCTTGTGGCTCAAAGGTTATCAGCACAGAATATTCAAAACTTTTTGCTGTTCGTCACAGGTAACTGAAGATGTTATCACAGCCGCAGACTTCAACAACCGACACCCAGAAAGAGCACCAGTTTCACACAGCGCTGTTGCATCACTCAATGCCAAGTTCTGACAAACTGGGACTGTGGACGACCAGCTACATAATGATCGTCCGAAGACGCTACTGACGGGGAAACCTCAACCGTTGTTTTGTCAGTTGGAGAAAAGTTCACAAAGCAGCACGTGGCAAGACACGTGTGTGTCTTCTGACTCACATAGCTCGGCGTTACTGCCAGACTATTTAGATTCTTATTACGTAACTCATTAGCCCACTGCCGTGTTGAACCTGGTTTGAGTCCCAGCAGTGGTCGGGTCATGTGTCACGTACAGATTGGCTGTCCCTGTGTAAGGGATATAAGGTTGGGTTCGAACATGAAAAAAGCGGTGGCTAATGAATCTACATATACCAATACAGCTATGTGCACTCGTGTTAGTCAACACACCTCCACCAGTGCTACGAATGACCCACCATTAAACTAGTACCTGATCTGTGAACAGATTCCAGAACAGATTAAAGGGGACTAAAGGGTGCAGAGAATTAGATGGACTACAATCTGTACTTGTAGAACTACAAAATGTTTCTATATGGTAAGTGAAACTGATCAAACGCACAATAAGTGTAGAAACAAGGAGGTGTACCTAATAAAGTGATCAGTGAGTGTATAAGTATGTTCAACTTACCTTAATATGTTTTGGACTCCACTTACATTGTTGAAGAAGCACACTCGGAGTTCTAATTGCCAGCTTTTGTCAGGTTTTCCCTTCAAGATGCAGTTGTGCAGCGGCTAACGATGCACAGCTACAAAGGCAGAGCAGTGCTGGGGTTAACATGTCTCGGCACACTCCCTGGAAGCAGGATTTTTGGGATTTAGACACCCACTGAGACAGAATAATGAGTATATGTTTCTAATCTGGGCCCTAGGAGATTGCAGCTCTCTTGTCTTCTTCACACTGGTGGAAATCGCCAGACTTCCCTTCTTTTTCTTTTTTCTTTTTTCCTAGGCTAATTTAGTGCTGTCTTTGAAGCTTACTCTGCTGAGCTTCTATTTCAAATATCCAAGTATGAGAATAAGTGGCTGTAAACCCAAATTATAATGTTTTCTCTTTTTTATATTGCTGTTCTTCTGCTGTTAGAGCCTGCATGTTGACAGACTAACAATTAGTGTGCCGTTTCGTTTGTTCTGCATGTACGATAGTAAGATCACACCACGTTTGTACGTTTATTCTGTTTCCACAAGGGCCTTGCGGAGCAATTTAGGCAACTTGTATTAAGATTCATTAGTTGGAGTAATGTGAAATAATAAGGATTGAAGTATATTCTCTTGGTGTTCCTGTAAATCCTACTGACAAGCCCAGTGCTACAGCTTCTAAGTCAGAGCATGATGAAAGAACGGAACGATGAGATGAGGAGACATTTTCAGCAAGCGTCCATCATCTATTAACCCTCCACAGATCCTCAGCTGAAACCTTCACTGGATCTGGCAGCCCATACACCCATTGCGCCTCTGTCTGCATCCCTTAGTGCCAGACATTATCCATTTAGATGTCTTTTGTGTTGGTTAGCCGCCACATTCTGTCACTTTCAATCCAACACTGCATATCAACGGCAAAAGAACTGGCATCAATTATTTACTAAAAACCTCGAGGTTGAGTGACACATTCCCAAAACTCTTGATTTTTTTGTATTCGTGTTTTGTATTCATGTCTCTCTCACCCCCTTTCATACTTTCATACCACCTGTCTTGATATGACTGACCCTAAACCTACTAGGATAGGAGTTGACCCACTGGGGATCAGTAATTCTGCAGTTTCGACCATAGTCAACAGTATGGTCATCTGCATTAAGAGAAATAATGTGATCACGTACCAGCAGCTATATGAATACATTCATTAATTCGCTTTCCTATCCGCTTAATCCTGGAAATCGCAGGAGATCCGGCAGCGTCATAGGGCACAAAACACAAAACAGGAACAACCCTAGACAGGGTACAAACTCACAACCTCATACACACAATCACACACCAGGGACACTTTAGTGTAATCAATCAACATAAATCTTGGACTTTATTAATTAGTAATCAATAACGTACGTCAATCATCACTTAACCTAAAGCACATTTGGACTGTGGGTGGAAACTGGAGGGCCCAAAGTAAACCTGTGTGAATAAAGGGAGAACATGCAGGCTCAATTTTTTTTTGCCCCCAAATTCAAACACAATTTCTGACTTCGAACAGTTCTTGACTTCCAGTTCTGTTGGTGGCGATAATGCACCAGTGCTGTATGCCAATTGCCATTCAGTCCTAAAGAAGAAGAACTGGGGTGCGATCATAAGAATATTGTGAATATTATATGATATTATTGTTGTTATATTATTCATTTACGCGCAGGTGCAATTTCAGACACTCTCAATTGCTGTCTCAGGTGCAATTCTTTCTCCAGCGTTTCTTCACCTACATAGTTTCACTTTATTATTATGATTGTTATTATTATTATTATTGCTAATATTAGTCTTTATTATTATGTTGCAATCATTTGCTGAAGCTATGCATTTATTAATTAAATACTGTACATATAGATATTAACATGAGATCTTATGGGGAAAATTGATTCTGAGAAACAAATCGGAGTTCAAAGGGCTTCCTGGAACCAAATTATGTTCTAATTCTGAGTTTCTTCTACACCCGCTTTTCTACTAACTGATTGTTTAGATGCTTTCGTTATCCGTATTTACTGTGTATCCTACTGTCAGTTTATATTGTCATCTTCTGTGCTACTGTATTTTGTATATTTAATCTGTTTGTAACTTTTAAAATCATGGATTTAAAGGCATCTGGAAGCATATGGAGCATATGTGTAGGGCATTTAAAGAACTTCAAGTACTGCGATTCAAATAATCTTTCATGGGCTGCAAATTGTAACGTGCCCTTTCAAATTGGCGGAGACTGTGTAATTGTGGAAACTAAAATGAGCAAAATGATACCACCCTGAAGTCCAAAAGTCTTCTTATGTGTAGGCCAGTAACATTTTGCGAAGCAAAACTTCACCTATGGTGGAAAACATGAAAGCAGCACTGGCTAAGCTGGACTATAACATCCACAACTTTTTAAAGTCGTGCGAAATAACCTTTCTTTTAGCTTCAAAGCAAAACTTTTTTTTTTTTTTTTTTTTAATTTCACCTACAGTGTCACATTTTTCTGGATGGAGCTCTGGCATAGGCTTTGGAATGTCTGCAGAAGACAATTTGAGGTGCTTCGGCCTGATTGATCAAGGATTTCTTTCTGGCGGCTTACAAGTAGCTCTCCTGTACCTGCCAGACCATGTCACCTGGGCATGACATGCTGACAGGTGAGATCAGGATGATTTAAAAAAAAATCCAAAGTTGGCAGGTATTAGGATGACAGGTAACATAGGGAGATGGGAATGAGTCTAGATATTTCAATCTCTCTAGGCACAACCAAACAATTCCACTCCAAAGATTATTTCCACTTCCACTCTTTCAACCTCATCTGACCTTCCCTTGTTTCCTACTAACAAACTCAGTGGTTGTGTTTGCTGTTGCCTAGCTCCTTGGATTAATTTTGGAGGCAGAGGGAAGGGGCAGAAAAAATAAAATAACTGTCATGTGAGTCGACAGGCAGTGATTAAGGTTTTAACTGATCATCCTCTCCCTGACAGCTAACCAGCTATTATCTTAAAAAGAATCAAACGAATGTTCAAAGCCCTCACTGGGCATGCAACATGAAAGGAGATGTCAGCTCCTAGCAGCTGACAAGCCAGGGGGAGAACTGGAGAGTGCACAGGGAAGAGAGAGAGAGAGAGAGAGAGAGAGAGGGAGAGAGAGAGAGAGAGAGAGAGAGGGAGGGTGGGAGAAAGACAGTCGAAAGGCAAAAGAGCTAAATGGAGGAGAAGAGATCTTCATTTTCATTTTACTGCAGGCATATTTGACAAACTGATCTCAGAGCCCAGATGCTCTTGTGCTACAAGAGCATGGCACAATGGAGGTCTCTGTTTGTTTATGTGGGAACCAGGGTGGAAAGCAGGGGGAAAAAAGCCATGCAACAAAAGGCGATGATAAAAGGTCACAGCATTACATCTGCTACATTGTGAGGCACTTTGAACTCGGTGTGCTTGCTTCTGTGCATGTATGTGTGAACAGCGAGGTTCAAAAGTCCTGTACTTGGAATCTCCACCAGGTCTTGCTCGAAAGAGAATCAGAATGTTTTTGTATATTTTCTGGGACACTAAGGGACATGGCAAGATTCTCATTCTGACCAGGAGAATGCGGAATATTTACATTACACACAGCATTTAGCAGACGACCGCATCCAGAGAATCTTATTGAGGGCGTACACACAGTAGGCAAACTGTACTGCGCCTTCTTCTGTGCTGAGGCACGCTCGAGGAGTTCAGTAGTATGGGGTTCAGTAGTATGAACCATAATGTCGCTCAAGCATGGAACACAACATCAGCTGCCGCTGTAATAATCTTCTTGTAGGTGTTATGAGACGGGTGGGTAGGGGGAAATAATATAGAGTAACTAAAAGGGAAAGAAAAGTGGAGCAAAAGGCTCCTGAACATAAAAAAACCAAAAGGATGAAATAGCGCTCCGCTTGTGTTGCGTCCCGATGGGGACCAACACGCGAACTGATCACGAGAGGGCGCCTAATCGCCAACGGGGCAGGCGTGCACAGAGCACGGTACGTGCAGAGAGCATGATTTGGGAAATCTCCCAAGTGGCGAGGCACGGAGGTAGTCCGAACGGTAGGAGGTAAGGGTAAACTCGGGCGCGTGTATGGCGCGAGTAAGCCGAACTGGGGTGTGACCCATTTAGGGCGGGTAGCCGGCTGGAGTGACCGACGGCGGAAGAGCATGAGCTCACGTGTGCGAGGAGGACACGAGTACAGGACGGGAGACCCTCAAAGTGCCCCTAAAACACTAAATACCTTGGGGGTTCCCCCCGTACGTGCCGGTCGGCACTAAGAGTCCCAGGACGTAACCCACTAACCCTAAAAGTGCGCGTGTACCCAATGGAGACAACCTGGAAGCGAACAGCTCTAAAACCCGCACCTAAATAGCAGGAGGAGCAGCTATTCGTAATCAAATCGTAAATGGGTCACTGGATATAAACCACCTCACCGATTGCTCTGTAACGGCCACCGGCGAGGACGGCCGAACGCTCCGGGGTGAAAGGTAGGAACCCTAACAGTAGGTGCAGAACGAGTCGTCAAATTTGCTGTGTTGCATATCCTATAACAAAATTTAAATTTATAACAAAGGCAGTGCACCCAAAACATGAGTAAAAATCCAAAAAGATGGTTCATTTAAAGATGCCCATCCCAACGGACTTCATGGTTGAATTTGGATTTGCTTTACCTGTGTCTGAGTCATGGTAAAATGCTACAGAGAAATCGCCCTGCAAATGAGGACCGTGCTTTAGTATGGTACAAGGCACAAGTTGAGGATTAGGATGCTTATTTATCCCTGGGTGCTGCTGATGTACTGCACTGCTAGTTAACTCAATAAGTCCTACTGACTAATGAAGAGCTTGTGGTTAATGGCTTGCTGGTTTAATTCCCTGAATGTTATTATGATTACAGTATGATTGACTTATATTACGCATGCTGTTTGCCTGCATGTAAAGACTCTTTTGTGAAGATACTGTAGTGCTAGCAGCCCTTTTGGTTCTACTTAAGTGGCTGTGACATTCCCAAAGGCTCCCAGCGTGCTCCACAGGTCTGCTATGTGGTGCCGTTTTTGAAGCATCATTGCAGCATTTGTGTTGTCGCATGGTTTTCATGGTTAATGATGTTTTCCTTTCTTTTTACGCTATTAGTAGGTGATAGATAGTAGACGTTATTGGACGTACACGATGTTTTCAAAACTCTTATTGCGTGCAAGTTCAACCATGAGCAATACTCCTGGCACTCTTGCTTCTTCTTTGCCAACACTACAATATTGTTCTATTCATTAGGTGGAACCGTGTGAAAGTTGGGGAGAGTCATCGTAGCTTTAACATGACTTCACGTGCCAACACAACCACATCCAGTCAACTCCAAATCTCTTACACGCTTAACTCTACACTGTCATAAACATATCTACTGCCAGAAAGACTAAGCAGTAATCAAAAGAAAATTAAACATTCATTTAGTTTTCTGTACATGCTTAATTCAGTTCATTGTTGGGGGAGTCGTTGGGGGAATGAGCTGCTGTAGAGGTACTACTAATAAAGTGAATGCCTTTTCTAGTGTGTATTTCTAAACAGGAATTCCCATGTATGTAAAGTTAGGATCAGTGGTTAAATTTGTATTTGTTAATCCGTGGTTGTTAGGAGTTAATCCGCAGGTTGATAGCTACATCCTGGAAACAACTATGAAACCAGCAATTACAGTTGAAACATATAACACTCTTATTTCAACAATACTTCTAGTACAGCCTATCTATCTATGCCTGGCTTTTTACGGTGCCCCGCTTTAGCTGCAGTTTCTGGCAGAATGTGTACTAATTGATTTCTAACTTTACTGACACAGATGCATGATGTTTCCTCCATTTTTAGCAGTGGCTAATAATAAGAGTCATGCTGTCAAACCTCAGGGAATCGAACCCCTTATGGTAAGCGGTGGTCCACTGATAACCCTGCAGTTTACGAGGGGGAATCAGAAAGAATAGCGCTATTTGTAGGAAGCACCAATCTTAAGAGTATTAAGTACGGAAAATGGATCATAAGAAGTCGATGAAAGATAAAGGGGATTGTTGCTGACCTTTTGAGCGTGTTGCTCAGACTCCACTTTCCTACATGCATTTTCCAAAGTGTGAACCTCCCAGTCACATAGCTTACATGAATAATCATCAGCTGTACCATTTAGCTCTAATCCCTTTAACAAGCATTGTGTATTAATAGACACTATCTTTCACTAGCGGTACTTTAGTCAACACATGCAGAGCTTAGCGTCCATCAGGTCACGTGGCATTAAGGCTGCTGGCATCACTCCAGCTTTGACGAACACCCTGATGGGCGTGCTCGTGTAGTTCAGGGAGATACGCAACCTAAATATGTCATGCATTGACCACCATAATTATGATCTAAACATGCCTTATTAAAAAAAAAAACACTTAATTTTCTCTATTTAAAAGGTTTTTATCAGAGTGAAAGAACATCATAGTACAACCCCAATTCCAATGAAGTTTGGGATGTTGTTGTTACAAATATTCACTCATTTTGAATTTGATTCTTTGAATATATATATATATATATATATATATATATACAGCTCAATCTTTCTATGCCCTCTAAGTTTAGCCTTCATACTATTAGACACCTGTGCATTTACTAGTTTGTCTTGCCTTTCAACTTTGTCCTATTTGCTGTGAAAACATCTGATTGGCTCACTTTATCTAAACTATTCTCCTCATTCTTTAGTCTCATTGGAGCTAAAGAACGCCGTGGCCATTCCCTTGGTAAAAAACTTTTAATGTTTTTTGGTGTCTGGAGAGCAGCTGCTGCCCCAACACCCATGATGCTAAGATTAGGGGCTAATAATGGAGACTAGTCCACCAGACTCCTTAGAGTCTCAGGATATGAGAGCCAGTGACCCACTTATGCACCAATCAGCCCCAAACCCTATTCCCATTTAGTAAATCATACGCCACTTGACAAAAATATTTGTTCACCGTTTTATGTAGTAAATCCAAAAATGTTTTAGTCACATGATGTTAAGTCTAGTGAAAGGACTCAACACTACATCAAAGTACGATATTTTAGAGCAGCAAAGGTCCAAAGCTCTATACAAGATATAGCCAAAAGTTTATGGGCACCTAAAAAAAAGTCCTCCAAATTCATGGGTATTAAAATTAAGAGAATTAAGAGGTGGCTTGTGGGTAGATCTGTCAGGTGTGAGAAGGTCCTGGGTTCAGTCCCTGGTGGTGTTCCTTCAAATGAGTCTGTACTCTGGTCTTCTCCCAAATACATTCATGTTAGGTTAATTGGCGTCTCTAAAGTGCTCTTTCTGTGCAAGTGTGTATATGAGTCTGTGAGTGTACAGGCCCTACGATGGACTGGCAGTTTTCTTCCTTTGCTGCTTCAACTGCCATCACACTTCAGAAAAGATTTTCCTTTTAGATTTTGGACTACAAGCCCCGGCTCATGGTTGGCATGCCTGTCAATTTCAAACCTGTCTGATGGAGCTAAGGCCAGAGCTCTGTCTGAGAAACAAAAGTTCTCTATCAAAATTGGAGAACCATTTCTTTAAGGATTAAAAAAGAATTATAATGTTGAGGAGTCGGAAACCTGTGAGAGTGCTAAACCAAGAGACACTGAGATATTCAGTTCTTAGTATTTAGTATTCTACTAAAACTGTCTATCTGCACCTAAATATTAACACTAATTTGCATTCTAATCTTTAAGAGCTATTGCCTGTTAGTTTTTAAGCCTGTTCTGCTTCTGAAAAATCGGACGTTCATGGTAAAAATGGAAGACCATTCCTGATCAAGCTTTTTCAAACTATAGAAGTGTCAGTTTGGCGTCTCTATGAAGCTGCCAGATGCTGTTACTTCTCAAGTCTAAGGAGAGGTCACATTAAATACTTGCCACCGTAGCCTGTAGAACCTATTATATTGATTTTTTCAGTACTGTGGATACGATGCCTTTAACCAGATAGCGGTTAGAATGGCAGAGATCACTTATTAGAAGAGTAATTCATGACCTCCATTCTCAATAAATTCGTCGTTCTGGATTGGTGGGTTCTCGCCCCATCTCGGCTCAGCCCCATCCTTCAGCTGTATGATGAATTGGAACTCTGAATTGTCACCCACCATCAGGGCATTTTAATCGTTCTTGAATGGAAGCAAACTTTCAATCCCATGCCAAAATCAGCCAGAAAGCTGGAAATTAGTGAATGGTGTCCGATGTTAACACCCATTTTTTTTTTCGGATCTATAGCACGAATTACAGCATTGATTAAATGTATGCTTGTTTGCACTTAATTACAAAAGTGTGGTCAAAATGAACAAGACACAAATTATGGCGCCATAATCACATTTATTCTGCACCATCAAAAATGTTGATAGTGTTGCACCACAGGGCTTATTTGATCACCCTCCATGCGAGCTGATTGGCTACGTTACAGAGAGTCGTATCTGAGCTTGAATCTCTCATCTTCTCCATTTGCATTTTAATTGCTTCAGTGTTTGGTCCAATTTTAATTTTGACATGTCTTGCCGCATGTCATGCTTTTGAACAAACACCGGCAGTATTCATATGCAGGGTGCAGGCCAAATGATGCATTGCATATTGTCACTAATGCCACACACAGAGGAATGGAGGCAACACTTATTGCATGTTAATGATTACTGATGAGGCCTCTTATTTGAACATGTGGCTTAACTGGCTGCAGTTCATGATATAGGAGTTATGCTCATAACATCCTTGAAAATGGTTATCCATTATGTTGCACTGGGAAACTAATATAAATATTGAATCCTGGGGTGGCACAGTGGCTCGGTGGGTAGTAATCTTGCCTCGCAGTAAAACTGTGCCCTAAAACTGATTGGCACCGTGTCTGGGGTTGTTTATTAATTGTGCCCTCTCACGCAACCCTATCTAAGATTAAGCAGATATAAAATGAAAAAGAGGAGGGTAACTTTGGGAGTTTGTCCTGTCCACTGTTCCCTCTGGCTCAAAGAAACAAAATATTGGTTTCCAATAGGATGTTTCTCTCAGGATTACAAGCTTTTGGGTTTAGGTTGTTTTCTTTAACCACCTCAGATTGAAGGAAACAAGCCACTGGTATTCCACTTGAGCCTGGTTCCTTTAATTGTTCAGGGTTTTTTAAAGGTTTTTCCTGCCCCTGCAGCTCTGGACATGGACTATGGATATGGGCTTTTTGTCAAGCTCGATTGTGACAATGTCTAGTATTATTAAAATGTAACCTACTTAAATTTGCCAACTAAAAATCACACATTTTCTTCGGGTAAACCCTAGTGCTTAGAATCAAAGTTCATGGCTAACTCTTACATTATTGGAACTGAATGCTCAGAAAAAGAATCAACTGAGGCCTCACCCTGTCTGAGAAAAACACCCCCTCATTCATCACCATTTGTTTTCCTCCATCGCTTCCCACAATTGGTTGACATGTGCACAGTTACGGTAAAGACTACGAATGAATTTGCGTGCATGCTACAGATAATATATTATGCTCGAAGTAATTCCCAATCGGGAAACCCTATCTTTCACTTCACCTCTATTACTTAGTAATGGCTGTCTGACATAAGAACTCTGTCATGTCACACTGAAGGTGATATAGTGCTGTGCCCCAGGACCAGACTTGTTGGGTGGGGGGCTTCAGCCAGATGCAATTTAATCAATATTAGTATATACTGTAAATCTGTACTGTAAATCCTGGATGATGTGCCTGGAGCATCATCCGAAGTCTGTCAGCGCTTGCCCAGTGACCTATGGCATCAGAGAAATCCCCCATAAATCTGTAACCTTCTGACATTGTCTGGTGTATGTATATTGTATGGTTAGTGCCATGACTGAGAATTCTATTATTCTCTAGTACTTGGTTCTGTCACAGCCCTGTCATGTTGCCACTGCTGGGCCCTTGAGCAAGATCTTTTCCAAAAGCTATTCTAGAGATCCTACAGTGAAGGAGCTTCAGTGATTAAGGCTTTAGTGTAGTAATCTGAAGGTTCAACCAAGACGCTCATTGATGCAAGATTTTGCTATTGCTATTTTCTCTTTCTTATGTTCAGGTACCAGTTCCAGCACCACACACTTAGCTGCTCCCCCACCTTAGCATCACTCTACTGGTCTTCCTCAACAGAAGCCAGTCCCGCCAGTTGGGTCACTGGAAGAGGTCTTTGGCATAGTTTGTTTTTGTCAGCCCACCCAAACGCTGGGGTCTTTCCTCAGATAGTTTTGAAGCAAGATCTTTTAAGGGAAGCCAGATTTGTCTATTCACAGCAATGTCATGTAAATTAAAGCATTAGGAGAAGTTCTGTGGAACAAAGCTGTTTTTTTTTAATAATATTCATGTCAGTTTTAATCCCTTGAAATGGGGTAGCAATCTCCTTGACCTTAAAAATATGACAGGTCTTTGTTGTTCATGTTCAGTCGAAAGATAAAGGTTGAATAAAAAGGTTTACCTGAAAAATCCCTGCAAACTTTCCCTTGGATGACAGAATATTTCATAATCTGCATCCTTTGAGCCTGTTAAGAAAAAGATCAGAAAAATTCAGCTATTTGCCCAAGTATTTATTTTGAAAATCTGATTGTGTAATCGAGTATAAAGGACACTTTGAAATCACATAAAGTAACACTGGAAGGGCAGAGATCCTGGCCCTGGGTTCAACGTTCAAAGTGCTATGTGAATAGTCATTTCTACAGACATTTTCAAAATAATATATTGACAATATATGCTAGGAAGTGTGTAGATTATATGCAAAAACAATGCCAATTTAATATGACCCTAAAAACTTAAATTGGCATGCGTTGTTCCAATTGCAAAGTGATTTACAATGCAAAAAAATTGTGCACTCAAATATCGTGTTTTACTGATGCATAGTTGACAAGAACAACCTGCAGACTGCAGAGAAACTTAAACATGACGTAATGCTACAAATCTTAATACAAACTGCCAGCTGCTTGTAAAACAGCAGTTCACGAGGCTCTGGGTTTGAATCCTGGGTGGGATTTGAGTGGTGCAGTTATGTAAACCTGCATTCTGCATCTTTGACCCTGACCAAGACAAGCAGATATAAAGTAGGATTAGCCTTTATCATATTTATATCATTTACATTTAAATATGTCATTTAGCAAATGCTCCTATCCAGAGTGAGTTGCAGTTCTTACAATTAAGATTAAGAAGTACAATTAAGGGCCTGCATGTAGCATGAACATGCATAAACATGTAGCAGATATACATTAACAGGTACAAAATGCACAATCCAAGCAACTGTGGGTTAAGAGCCTTGTTTAAGATCCCAATTACGGTAACCTAGCAATGCTGGGACCTTGGCACCTTAACCAGTTCACCCTTAAAGTCCCTTAAAGCATTTTTAGAATAACAGCAATAAAAAAAACGGCAATTAAACTTGCCTCAGACTGTATGTAATAATGTTTTTTTACTCCGTGGATGTTTCCTTGGACGGGACGTGAGTCCACAAAAGGAATTGAAAACCTTTCATTGCGTGTCTGCGTAAAGTAAGTTATTTTCCTTATTTAGTTGCATTTGAAAGTAAACTGTTTTGCTATTTTCTCAACAACATCCTACAAGATTCTCATTGAGATAGCGTTACTAAACTAAATATCAAAAATGCACGCTCTATTTTTTTTAAAAAACTTTTTTAGCCCATAAACCTCCTGCTCTAATTTGTTTTCTTAACATTAGCAGCATTTTTTTGTTCACTAGTTCACATTTTCCAGTAATAAGCTTTGAAAATAAGTAGTTTTTAAAACATTTTACTGAACATTTTTCGTGGTGCAGCTTAGAAACTGTCAATGCCAAAATGGTTTTGTACTCGGTCAGTGATTCACATTGTCTTTAAACAAAGTGCTTGTGAGCTCATTGCCCAGTCTGTGCATGTTTCAGTGGTTCACTTTTAACTTAAAGTAACTTAATATAACTCAAACAGCTTGCAAAGATGCTGCATCTGACTGTGTAGAATCTCGGCGTGTGTGTGTGTGTTCTTATTCTTATACAAGCTCCCGATAGCTTTCTCTTTTACAGTGGCAAACTGTCTAGCTTGTTAATCCCTCTTAAATCCAGTTAAGTTTTTATGGATATTTACAGTTTCGAAACAAGTGCTGTATTATTAGAACCATTTTGCTCATTATTCATACTTGGGGAAATAATACTTTTAGTAGGCCCTCTGAAATGGCATTTCAGTCTAAAAAGCTACAACTTTTCATTGATTCAAATCTTGGCCTCATTGATTTGGTAACTGGTTTCATACGTGTGACTCAAAACTGGCAACCATGTCAAATGAGCACTGGAGACTTCAGATGATGAGGAGCCAAGACACAGATCATCTCCAATCCTAATCACCTCATATGTTTCCCTAATGATGCATGCAGGAGCAATCCCCAGTTTCCTGACCAGGCCCAAGCTACCTCGTGGATGACATTTAAAGTCAGCAGCAAATCGAAGTCGTTTTCTCTTTGTTTCCCCCAATAAGTACATGCCTCCGAACCCTGAAATTAATTGCTTTTTAGTTGCGCGCATGATATCTTCTTTAAGCAGCTCTACATGCTGTAATCAATCAGAAGGCAAATTGAGTAAGAAAGGCATGATTATGTTGTTCTGGAGTTTTGAATCGCCAATGCGGATTAGTGCTCGGTCTGTCTCGTGTTTTGCTTAGTGGATTTATCTTGATTTATTTGTTTAAAAAGCCATTTGTTATTTCATACTTGACTTGGTGGGCAAATGCGATGACTAGGTATATGACCTTGGGTTATATAAAATAGGCAGTCCAGGACATGGACTATTAAATAGAATTAATATTCCATTTTCATTATATTCAGTTCAATTCAGTATAGGAACTTCCTATCCAGTTGTCCGCTCTCACCCAGAGGAGGACTGGGTTCCCTATTTCAGGGGAAACATTTCCCCTGTTTCCTCTCGATCATTTTTAGATAATAATTGTTTATTTCACATTACATCATTGATTAACCATAAACAGAACATGCTACGTAACAACAAATAATGCAGTAGAACATGCATCAGCATGAGCATAGAGCATGCGCAGATAACAAACAATCCTACTGACCAGAGATGTTCATAAGTGAAAATACAAAATACAAGTCAAAGTCAAGTCACGTGTCTTTAGGCGAGAGTCAGGTTTCAAGTCAATACAACATATTTAAGTGTATGATTAAAAGTACACACACACACACACACACACACACACACACACACACACACACACACACATAGATATACAGTAACTCCCAGTGTTCCCTTTATTTTTTGAGCAGTGTATATACACAAAGAGTTTTAAAAAACAGATACAGATACAGATTGTGTAAAAACACAACTGTTTTTTTTATGTGTCACACCCGCACACGATCACCCTCGTATTAATCACACACACCTGTACCACACTTCACTCCTCATTACACTCCCTACTTGTTCTCCTCGTTCACACACTCCATCCTCGCTAAGTGTCTCGGTCCTACCGGAAGTCTAAGCGTTTCTTTCTAGCTCATGTGTTATCGCGTTTACTTCCTGTTGCCGACTCGTTTTCCGTCCCTCGATTTTCGCCTTCGCCTCTCCCTTTCGGATCCTGTTCGCCGTGTTTGGTATTTCGACCCTGGACTGTTTTGGTCTCTGATTTCTGGATACCGATTTTGTATTAAACCCTCTCTCTGGAACTCTGCGTGTGACGCCGCCATTTCTTCTAGGTCGCCTGATACAATCCTTCATTTTTAAAAAATTCTATGCGTTTTACTTAAAAAAAACAATTTCTTTGTTCTTGAGCTCTTTTAAACATTTTAAAACATAGGGCAAACTTGAAGTGATATCTTTTTCGTTTCGTAAAGTGAACACCAGCTGCTGGTTGCATTATAGTATAACTTGCTTTAGGACTTATGCAGGGGTGTCAGGAGCTTCTTTACATGTCGCCGCCCTTCGGTTATATCCAAGAATTTGAAATGCCCTGTAGCCGAAGGTTACCACATACGCTACTCCAGCCGAAGTCGTTCTACCCTTATTTTGCTTACATTTGATGCTTCTTTTTGATTTCCTGCTCACGATAAGCGGATGTTGTGATGCGTCACGAGACAAGGGGTTGCGTCCCAAATCACCTAAATAAAATGACGGAAAAATGGCAATATTTACACACAAAGAAAGTATTTATCTATAACCTTCACGCACAGCGCCTGGATAACGGACTGACTCTTCATGTTCACGAGTCATTTTGGACGAGTCCGAGTCGAGTCGAGAGTCGAGTCGAGAGTTTCAAGTCAAGTCTGAAGTCTTTTTCTAGACGACTTAAGTGCGACTTCGACTCGAGTCCCCATCTCTGCTACTGACCTATAGGCAATTTATAAACCCCTTGTGCAACTACAGTGGGCATCCAGTACTTTAAGCCCACTAGTGAAAATGCTTGATGCGTAGATCACAATGCAGCTGGATAATGGTCCAAAAAACACACCTCAATGCTACGCAACAACTTAAAAATGCTCTTCTGAGTATTGTGAAGTCTAATTTATTTACCACTTGATCTAAATTTGCGGAGTAAAATTGCCAGCCTGAGCTCATGCTGTCACCACAGCAAAAGGAGGATGTAAAAAAACCTGATAAATACTTACATTTTGCAAATATTAAACTTTTCTCTCAACTTATGCTCACACTTTGATTTAGAATGAAAAAAGTGCATTAAATTCAATAGGCAAAATATTTGTATGTACGTCTCAGACTTTTATATATTGTTTATATTGTAATCTATAGTATCACATCTTCGCGTCTTAAGGTCAATATTATACTGGCCACAAAACTCTTCTGTGTGCAACGTAGATTGTTTTAGCAACGGTATAATGGTTATATATAATTATTTCTTAGTTTATTTGTTAGAATGCAAGCAGAATCAAGTGAGATTCGTGTGCAGTTTAAAAATAGAAACAGTTTCTATAGGCTACGGCAGCCTTTCGTGTGACCTCTCCTTACACTTATGCAGTTTCAGCATCTGGGAGCTTCTTCTTCTTTTTTTACTCTACGGTCTGAAAAAAGTCTTTTTGGAAGTATAGCAGCCAAGAAATTTGCTGAAACAAATTCCATCCAGATAACAGAGCTACCAGAAAATAGATACCAGAAGACAAAGCTGTATGGGCACACATAAAAACACAACTTAAAAAAAAAAAGAAACAGACTGGCTAAAGTTAATTCCATTTGAATATTTCCTTGCTTCAGTCTTTTAAAGAAAGAAAGTGTGCTGGAGCCACTATGCAACCAAATCCTAGCTTAAACCTGAACACCTTCAGGCATACGTAAGCATAGCGATATTTTTAGCTGTATTAATCACACTGCAGCTGAGAACGTCCCGCACGAGCACACTCCACTGTTTATTTGCCCAAATTAAACCAGGACTAAATGTTTAACCCAAACAGTCAGGTCTCCCACCACTTTGTATTATTATTATTGACGCTGTAATAAGGAGCAGCTGGCTAATATTAGATACAATCTGTTGAAATCATCATGTTTATGAAACACTGTCTTCCCAGGCAGTTGGTTTAAATTAAAATGTTTAAAACGTTTAATAGAATTAAATATGTTATCTCAGCATTTGATGGGACGGTGCACAATAACAAGGTCAATCGGCACATATGTTCCGTCACTCAGGAGTCAACGTGACATCTACGCATTGTTATACCCCGTTTAATACGGGTTGAAAATCAGAATAGAATGTGTTGACATGGCCTCCAAATTCCCCAGATCTCGACATAATTGTGCATCTATGGCACGTGCTGTGCAAATAACAAGACCAAACATCAAGGTACAACAAGGTACTCACTACGACTAGTTGGTTATTAAGGGAAGCATAAAACAAAGCATAAAAAGCTGTATTGTTTTTGTTAGCCAGCTAGCTCTTACACTATAATGATTCACGTGTAATTTACATTTCAGTTCGTAGTGATGTTTTTATTTTACGTCAGTAAATAGCTCACCAAGAAGGAATTGTTGAAATCGACTTAAATGTTATACTGTATGTGTCAGTGTAATGAGAACATAAATCAAGTACAATAGAAAGGAGGCTCTAGTACCCTGTTGCGCCGCCTCTAGCCGTGTTACAAGATGAAATACGATTGGGCATTGATTTGCCCACAAATATTGCAGCTGGCCCTGTAGACCCTCATCCCATCACACCAGCAGTTGGGGTTAGATTGAAGTGCTCATCACAGGGCATTTGTAACTGTCAATGACCTTTCACCAGTAAGGACCCTGCCCAAAAGTAGCCTCTAAGAGCCTTTTTATAGGGCGGCAGAAAAAGCATTTTGCACTCACTGGTGGCAAAATCCAGTGTAATCATGTATATATGATACGTAACGGCATGCTGAGTTTCGCAGCAAGCTGACATTTCTGTGTGCTTTATTTTTATATGATATATGAATATGAATAATATTATATATGTATATATTATATATTTGCATTATAAGTATAAATAGAGGTTATTGCTTCTCAGTCTCTCCAAGGGTGCATGTTCTTTCAAATACTTCTGTGCTTAGCCTGAATAAAAGTCATTATTTTCTGCCTTTTCATTCTTCTTTATCTGTATGTTACATTCATTGCAGAGAATTATTTCACTGCTTCTGTGCATAAAAAGAATTTGACTGTAAACAGTAAGGGCGCCTATGGACGAAGGAGGGGCAAGGACTTTTTGAGGCCGCGTTTCGTGTCGACGGCAACTGAGTAAGTGTTGAAAGGGACCTTTGTTGTTCGTGTTCATCCTTGTTTGGTTTGGATTTCACACAGAAAGCAAGAAACTCATGATGAGTTGCCAGGTGACTGTAGCGGATGACTAGACATGGTATCGGGTTCTGGTTTGAACCGGGTAGAAGTGTTTGCAAAGTATAAACAATTAGCCCAAAGTAAAGTGCAGCGTGCTAACTTGCAAGCCAGCGGAAGAAGAAGCTATGGCTTAAGAAGCCCTGGAAATTCCCCAGAACTTGGACACAAAATGTGTAATATTGTAGAGCAACTTTCAGTGCACTGCAGGAACTTCACATAACAGATTTAGTAGGCTTTTAGAGGGACAAGCACAATGCAAAAAGGCAATTGTAGAAAACCTGTGCCTACCAGACAAGGACCTCGTTCAACTCTTGTCTGTGCATGTTTTCAAGATGGAGGGCTTGGGTTACAGAACTAACTTCCTGGATTACATCAAACAGAAGCATGGAGAAGTTTGTGGACCTGTAATTTTATGACCAATCTCGTTTCCTCTCTTTTTTTTACTTTTGCAGGCTCTGGCCTGCTTTTCTGTCCATCTCTCCAACAGATGGTTCAACAAACACCTTTGCGTCCAGTCTCCACAAAGTTTCCTTTTTTTCTCTCTGCTCTTGCTTGCCAGTTTGTTTTTCTATCCAGTGGGTGCAACCTCACGTATGTGAACCACATGTGATCAGGGCACAGGACCATGAGAAAAAGCCAGTCACAAAAATAGAATGACTGAGAGTACAAAGGGGGTTGCCAAAGCAACATTTTGCTCTTGCTACCTTCCAGATCCCTGCATCACACCCTCCCTTACCCTGTCCATGCAGGACAGAGACAGACGGAGGAGGAGGGCGCTAGTGTATTTCGGAAGGGCATGGGCCAAGACTGTGAAAGTCAAAGCGTTGCTATGCCTTGCTCAAGCATGAAAAGTGTTGATCCGGGCCTAAGAGCATAAAGCGAGAGAAGAGTAGAGGGGCTGAGGGAGTGTTATCTGGCCAAATGTATGCAGCTGTATTTACTGCCTCTGTTTGTTGTTCCCTTGGAAGCTCCAGGATGGGAATTTTCTGTGTCACTGCCTCAAAGGATTTTGGACCGGGAGGGGGCTGGCTTTTGTTGATCCTGTGTTGTTGTAAAAGGGGAATAAGATTTAAGCTTTAACCATGTCAGGCAGGATTTAATACTCCAGTCCCTGGACCTCTTGCCATTTAAGCGCTCTTGTCCCATGTGCTCAGCCTGCTTTCTTGCCCCCACCATGTCCATGTCTCTGTCAGCATCCATCTGTCAAAAAAATAAGGTGCAAGCTACTTGATTTTTCTTCACGCTTCCTGGAGCGTACCAACTTTCAATTACGATGCCTCTAGTCCACCTTGCACTTTTGGCTCCTGCTATCTGACGGCTACTGTCCGTTTGTTTGTGGCCGGTGGCCAAACCAATTCCAGACACATTCTGTTTCTCTGACCAACTGAAAGATAGATGGTTGTTTTCCAATAAGCCAGAAGTTATCGCCAATCAAACAAAGCGTGCTAACCTTGGCAGACATTAGCCTTTCGGTCTGACTGCCAGTTTGGTGCCATCAGCGTTAAATTCCTTACTTTGTTTTAAAAGTTTGTCATTGCCCTGCTTCTTTCTGTCTTCATTGTCAGGTCTATTCAGAATAATGACATTGGATCAGGTGGGAGTTGTTCTCCAGGCCTCTTTTCACACATCTGGGAATACACCCATGCTATGTGTGATTGAAAACTGGCACTGTGGTGTTAAGATGCCACGTTAAGACCTGATTAGGAGCTGGGTTCATTAATACACAGTGCAGGTGTCTTTCGCACCTACCAGAAGTGAAGAAAAGACCTTTTGCATAACAATCCAAAAATACATCTGATATTAGGCCATAGAGGACATTTTTAAAAAGCCAAATAAATTACTCTTGATGGTCATAACCTTACTTGTTATGGGAATTGGGATGGTGGGATTTCTTTGTATTGGTTGTTATTTCGTGTGTTTACACCGGCGTTCCAATCAAATTGTAATTATTTCGATTTGAAATCCATTAGATTTTTTTGTATTAGCAATGGCATAATGGATATATGTTACATGTGATAGATAAGTGGATGTTTTGTCTTGTTCCTTTTCTTGGTTGCTTCCCTTCCGACAAGACCATTTTTGATCAAGCTTCTTCACACTGTAGAAGGGTCAACTATACAGCTGCCAGATACTGCTGCTGCTCTAGTGTAAGGAAAAGTCACACTAAATACTTGCCACAGTATCCTATAGAAGCTCATACTTCTGTTTTTAGTTTATTTTGAATGGCATACTGTTAGGGTTCTTACCTTACGCCCCACTGTGCTCGCCGTTACAGAGATATCGGTGAGGAGGTTTATATCCGATACCTGATTTACGACCTGATGACGAGCACCTGCCTTTCTCCCTAGTTAAGTGTGGCTTAAGGCGGTGTTCGTCGCCAGGTCGTCTGATTCCATTCGCGCACCCACCTTGACACACCACGTCCACGACACATTGTCATGCCGTTCGCTGCGCCATTTGCTGCGAAATATTTATGGTTAGTCGGTTACATCCTGGGGCTTGTAGTCCTGAGGGATGTGCAGGAGTGGAACCTCCGAGGTAGCTAGCGTTTTAGGGACACATCAAGGGTTTTCCGATCCGCCTTATCTCGCGTTCCATACTCAACACACTTCGAGCCTCACTCTAGCCGGCAGCCCGCTCTAAATGAGATGCGCCCCGGCCAGAGCCTACGCTGTATAGTCTCACACCAACCGGGTGCCGGTTCCAGATGAAACGCGCCCCATTTTGGAGTGTTCCCGTCCGGCGGCGCCCTCTGTTTGAGACGCACCCCGGCATTGCTTCTTTGCGCCACTTGCACGTTCGAGCCTACGCTCGCCCCCTGGCGCTACGGCGTCTCTCGCGATTCATTTGCGCTGTCACTATACACTCGCTTCCATGCGATTTGGGAGACGCCCCAATTCAGCGCGTTATCGTGCTCTCTGCATGTCTGTCCCCTAGCGTTTTTCAGGATTTAGTCGCACCCTGGCCAGCTGGGGAGGTCGGTGGTCGGGGGTATATCGATCTTCAAGCAGGTCTATGATCCTGCTTACCTGTTTATCCATCCATTATCATCCATCATAATCCGGTTGCCCACCCGGCAACTCTGGGTGCAAGGGCAAGAACAACCCTAGAAGGGGTGCCAATCCATCGTAGGGCACACACAGAGTCATGCACACAGTCACACATTAATGGACACTATTTAGAGCAACCAATTAACCTAATGCGCATGTCTTTGCAGACACGGTGAGGGAGGACATGCAGACTCCAGACAGAAAGGACCCAGGTTGCTCCGCCCTCAGACTGAACCTGGGACCTTCTTGCTGTGAGGCAGCGGTGCCATCCTACCAAGTCACCTTGCCGCTGTGTATTGATATCTGATTTAAAACCTCATCAGGATGTGGGTTGTAAATGCATCCCTATCTGACTGCCAAAACCTGCCCAAAACTTCACAACATAGCACAAGTTATCTATGTTGTCCTTCCTGCATGCCTGGCCAAACAGTCTTGGACATACAGAGCAGGTCAACCCAATATATATTTTTTTAATTAGCGACTTGAACTACAATGATCTCTAATATAATTATCCCAACACTTTACTTTTTGTTATGGCTGCAATCGCTGTCATCGCTCTACTAATTACGTTTGATGCTTGAAGGTTTTATGTTTGCCATAGCAACCTTTTTTGCATTAGTAGATGGTTTAGTGTTAGGAGCTGATTTACATCACAGGATTAATGCAGGGAACAACAGTCCGATTTCAGTCTGGCTGACTGGATACACACTTGACTATTATATGTATACAGGGTCATAAATCATGTGGTTCAAATGTTACCATAATCCCAATACAATCCAGATACAAGATGCATAAAAAGTTTGTCCAAACCCACCCACAACCAAGTTTATGTGGTCATCCCAGTCCCCTGACCGAAACCCCACTGAAAGAAACTGAAAAGTAAGTTTCAGTTACTAGTAGATTTAAAAAAAAAACCTTTTCTTTCTCAATTAGTGCTACACCCACTACCAAAAGGACCAAGGTTAGCATCACAGACCCAGCTTTCTGAAGGAGGTGAGGGGATCATCCATTTGAGGATGCCACAGACAGCTTTACCAAGCCCTGCGTTGTGTCTCTCTAGATATACAGTAGCCACCAAAGTCCTTGCGAACCTGATCACGAAAAGCAGGTTTAAAGTGTGAAACAGAAATAATAATTATATATACAGTGGGGTTCAAAAGTCTGACAGATGTGCAACACTCACGTAAGTGCTGTGGGCAAATGCACAGCTGGGACCCAATCCTTGGGTCCTGAAATTCATGTGGATGTTACTTTGACACCCGCCTAAACTTCGTTGCAGACCAAGGTGCTTCCTAATGGTAACTGTTTCTTACTGGAGGGCATCACTAAGAGCTTAAGGTGTTGATTTGGCTTCCAGATTCATTGGTCAGTAGCTCATCTGTTGTTACACAGTCTGTGTTAGTCATCTTCTAATCATTCATTAGTGCCCACAGGATGCTGCCCAGGATCCTGGTGACTGGACATTTTGGTCGGTGTTTAAATACTTCAGCAGCACTGCTGTGTCTGATCCACTCATACCAGCACAACACACCACCATTAATACCAGGTCAGCACACATCACCACCACATCGGTGATACTGCAGTGCTGAGAATGATCTATCACCCAAATAATACCTGGTCTGTTTTGAAGAGGAGTAAAAGCATGTCGGAAAACAGAAGGACAACAGTCTGTAAATGTGGAGCTGCAAAGCGCACCTTTATGGTAAGTGGAACTGATAAAATAGACGATGAATCTAGGAGGTGTACCTAATAAAGTGTGTATATTTATTAGGTACATTTGGTAATCTAACATTTCTCTATCGATTGATTGCACCAATGCAGAAACTCTACATGCTGTGTCATGGTCTGTTAACACAGGCTGCCAAAACCATTGTTGATCTTTCATCATTGGTAGCGGTCTTCAGGTGACCACTGCAGAACCTGACCACCTTCCCATTGGAAAAAAAACCCTCGCCCTTGATCCAATATAACGATTTTCAAAATGGTGGCGACATTCTGAAATTAGCCTTGAAAAAAAGGCCCCATCACCAAATTTCTTGCTGTATTCAGATTTGGTGTTTGGTGTTCAGATATGTCATTTTACCTTTGAAATGAAATGACTGAAATGAATTACAATCTGCTAATCACAGTCTAAGTGCATGGTATGTGGTGGCCAGACATAAGTTCAGAGATTAAGCTTGTGGACAGACGACAGAGAGAGTTATCGACACACCGGTGCAATAATTCTGTTTTGTTTTGTCCCTGTTTCCACACGGGCAACATCAGTGGTCTGGGCCACATGAAAGGCATGAAGAGGTATCTCATCTTTTAGGTAAAAAGAGGAAAAAAGTAGACAGTTCAGGGGTGTCCTAATGCATTATTTTGCAGTGCACCATTTGGATGTGTGGAAAATGAAATACTTGCTTACTTTGGATACAAATATTATATTGTTTGGATCAGTGAAAAGTGTATTAGCACATAAATCCTATCACAGAGTAGTTTGTCAAATGAATCTAAATGTCCAAATGTGCCAGTATGTGAAAAGCAATGTGAAAAAAATTTGTTCCAAAAATTCTTTCCCCGTGAAAAATGGGTGAAAGAGGGGTTAGAAACTGAAAAGGCTGTGTTTAAGGTCAAAGCATTAACCTGAGATATGTTGTCCCTCATATTAACCCAAAACAATAAAAAGAAAAACAGAAGTAACACAAATCTCCTTACCTAAGTATGCGCCAATGTCTCAGGAGTACACGTGATGCCGCCAGAGCCAAGGCACACAACAGACAAAGCCAACTCCCATCGCTCTGTATCCTAACACCCTCTGCGTCAATAATGACAAGGCAGCGCTCATTGATATTCTCAGGGTAAAATAATGTGTTAATAAACACCCTCTCAGAAGATTACCCCACCTCGCCCCTCTAATCAGCGTCTTTGTAAAGGTCCATAAATCACTGAACTAATAGTGCGGCAGATATTAATAACTCAAATCATGATTTATATCTTTGTTGTAGTCTTTGAAAGGATCCCTCGCTTCCGTGCATTCGCAATCAATATAATCAAAATTGGTAACGAGGGAATGGCTGTAATTACTTTAGTGCGGGACAACACTAATTTACTGTTTTGCTCTTTTTTTCTTTTTAAACTGCCACCGAGCTATTAGGCAGCAAAGCCATACCAGTTGCACAAATACAGAAAAGGTAGTGCATTAGTCAGAATAAAAGATCCAGCAGATATTAGCTAAAAGCTAAAGTGTCGCGCTGGGCAATTTGGGGTATAAAGCCATCTCGTTTGCTAAATGTATTTGTCATGGATGGAAAAAAAACATGTCTTTAAAGAGCCAATGTGACTCACTGTCACAGAGGAACTGATAACGTTGTTTGTAACTATGGTTAAAACACGCACACAACCCTGGCTAACCTAACCCTAGCTAACCCTAACCTATCTTCAGTCAGGAAATTATTCACAAGCAATGACGTCTTGAATGAATGGAACCCTTTCAGGACTGTAAGGAGTAGTGTGTGCACATCGTTTCTCAGTCTGACAATGCAACTAATGCAGACATGTCAAAACCAAAACTGTTTATATGAAATCGGTGACGTTCTGAGTGGTTTTATATAAATTTGACTGCTCTAGGTGGTTTCAATCGCATTTGGCGTCCATTTAAAAGTATGGGACACATATGTCCCTTGGTCAAAGAAACTGCTTCATGAACCAGTGTGGCCAATTCTTACAGAAATAACACAACCCTCACTGAAGTAGAGCAGCTTGAGACATATTTACATGCAATGGAGTCTAGAAGAAACAGAAGAACCCTGACTTGTTGTCAATGTGTACCTAAAAAGGAAATGGTAACAGCTAATATGTCAATATGTAAATTTAATAAACAAATAAACCAAATCACCAACCATGTAGTACAGCAACTACAACTTAAATGACATTCCTGCCAATATTAATGCCAAGGTAAGTGGTCATGTGGATAATAATCTAAAAGTAAATTTTCAACTGCTGAATTACTGCAATTTGAAAAAGCGCTTACATACACCGGCTTGTTAGATATATAATATAATCACCCTAATGTCAATATTAATGTCATAGAAATAGTAAGGATTTGTGGTAACGTAGACTTTCTTACACGGCTTCTTAGATCAACCAGTTATCCTGAGGTATAGTTTTAGTTTCCATTTTTATGATACAATGCAAAAGCTCTTTGTATATTTTGTTATGAAGAGGGCTAGTGCTAAAATTCATCTGGAACCCCCTCATCAATCTGCACTCAATACCCCACAGTGAAAAAGTGAAAAAAAGAGAAAAATCTTTAGGTTTTTTTTTTCTTTTCTTTGCAAATTATTAAAAACAAAACTTTCACACGGGCATACAGTAAGTATTCAGACCCTTTGCTATGGCACTTGAAATTTAGCCCTGGTGCTAAAATAATGCGGTTACACGTTAGCAATGCATATCAGAGCAAAGATCTAGTCACGAGGAGGAAAGAATTGTTTGTAAAGCTCAGAGACAGGATTATGTGGAAACACAGATCTAGAGAAGGCTACATACATTGTTTGCTGCGCTCAAAGTTCCAGAGAACAAAGTGACCTCAACAATTTTTAAATAAATAAGTTAGGAACATCCAGGGACCTTCCTGGAGCTGGCCTGGAGCCTCTCCAGTAAAAGACACATGGAAGCATGTGCGGAGTTTGCAACAAAAAAAAACAAAACAAAAAAAAACAGCACTTAAAGGACTTCAGACTGTGAGAAACAAGATTTCCTGCTCTGATCATACCCAGACTGAAATTTTCTGCCACAGTTCTGAGCTTTGTGTGCGGAGGAAACCAGGCACTGCTCTTCACCTGCTCAGTACCATCCCTACAGCGGCAGCATCATGCTGTTGTTGTGGTTTTTAGCGTCTGGTCTGGTAACGTCTGGAGACTGGCCGTGGTCAGGCTTAGGGAATGCTGAATGGAGCAAAGTATAGAGATATTCTTAATGAAGTCCTAAGGACCTGAGGATGGGCTGAAGGTTCATCTACCAGCCATGAAAAAGCAGTATAAGGAGCACTGATTCCTCACTTACCTTTGAGGATTACATTAAGCCATTATACAAGTCTGGATCATTTTTTTTAAAGTAACCGTTTTAATGGCTGTCTCTGGCCATTGTTCACGAATGACGCAAAAATATTAATTCCTGCTTTTATCTTTTCCTACGCCGATTACTGCAATTCTCATTTCTAAACTTCGGTACATCCACGTCCAGACGTAAGCAGCAAGAGTGCTGAGGCATAACAAGAAATCTGTTGCAGTGGCTACTGCTAACCTCTTTTATAAATATTATTGTTTTGAAAGGCATTCATGGACTGGTCTCATCATATCGTACGGACCTCAATCATCCGTACAATTCCACTTGTACAACCCTAATTCCAACGAAGTTGGGACGTTGTGTAAAACGTAAACAAAACAGAACGCGATGATTTGCACATCCTTTTCAACCCATATTCAATTGAACGCACTACAAGCACAAAATATTTAATGTTCCAACGGATAAACTGTTGTTTTTTGCAAATATTCACTCATTTGAACTTGATGTTCCAAAAAAGTTGAAACAGGGGCAGCAAAATACAGAAATCACCTGTTTGGAACATTGCACAGGTGAACAGGTTAATTGGAAACAGGTAAGCGTAATGACTGGGTATAAAGGGATCCCTGAATGGCCCAGTCGTTCACAAGCAAGGATGGGGATACGTTCACCAAACTGTGAACAACTGCATAAGCAAATAGTCCCAACAGTTTAAGGACAACATTTCTCATCCAGCAATTGCAAGGTATTTAGGGATTCAAAGCCAAGAAAAAAAACAGAAACTATAAATCATAAAGCATAATAGTTTGGATAAGGTCACATAATTAATGATTTTTATTTGTTTTATATATTTGTAGCGTCTGCCATAAAGTTTGGGCAGCAACTTTTTAATGTTTCGTTAAATTAAACGGAGTATTCAAACCAGATCATTAAAATGTGTTTCTTGCATGGTTCCTTGACGATAACGTGGTACCTTACTTGAAATTCAGCAAGACAATTTGCATAAGACTACTGTAAATAAGAACAAACAAAAAAAAATCTGATGCATGGTTAACAAAGTGTAAATGTTAACGCCACGCTGATAATACAAAAACCTTTTCTCCTCGGATGGAATTTGAATCTCTTTTAGAGGTGATTGAGATTATCCGCTTTGTTTTTTAGCAATGTGCACTGCCCAAGAAAAAGCAATCACACAAACAAATTAATTAGCCTCCCTCAACAATAGGGTCTTGATAAATTGAGTCGTTTGCACATCACATAAACCGCTGCGCTGAGTCCCGTTTTTTAATCTCAGTTCTTTCAGTGTTGTCTTGAGAGGCCTGTTTACATTTAGTCTTTGTAACGAGACATTGCACATCCGTCTGCAATAAACATCTAATTATCATATCTCAGCCAAGGGCTTAATTATATTTGCATAAAACTCTTTGTCTCGCTTATTCACTCTTTCGGTGGAGTCTGTCTTTTTTTTTTTTCCTTTCCCTTATTTTTTTTTTAAATTTGCATTCCTGAAATATGTAAAATATACAGTATATGTGGTTGTTTTTCTAGACTGAGATATGTAGTAGTCGTTTATAGTAAATTATAGCATTGCAGTATAATAATTATTTATAATGGAAACTACAGAAATAATGTCCTACAAATATCCCCATAATAATGTAAGCACTATTCAGCATTTATACTGGTCTTTTTGCACATGACACACCCAGTTCCTGTGTCCCAATGAACTTTGAGACTTTAAAGCCACCTTTTGATGCAGAACTTGACTGCTTGAACTTAAAGCAATCTCATCAATCTCATCATATATATATATATATATATATAACATTGTTTTATATATTTATATATTGTATTGTACAGGTGCTCCCTATACAATACATTCAGACAAATCAATCATAAGCTAAATGTATCATGAACCATAAGCTATACTCCATCATAGCACAGCTGACCTTATAGTTTAAAACGCTGACTTACAAATGGCAAAATCATTAACAAAACCTTATTTTATAATAAAGTGGTGAATATCTTGAAAGTGAAAAGTAAAAGCAAAACACTTACTCTATTGGTGCGTTCATTTGCTTTTACATTGTTTACTTGAGCCCTCAAGTAATTTGAAGTATCCTTAGTGGGTGTAAATTTGTAGACACCCAAAAATTATATTCAGAAAACAGTATAAGTGTGGACTTTGTCCACCATTATTGCCACCACTAGATTTTGGAACATGACTATGAGGTCAGGCATGAATGTTAGACAAAAAGCTCTGGTTCGCATTAGATGTTTCCAGTTAGATGTTCCAGAGTGAGAGAGTGAGTGAGTGGGATAATCTCAAAGCTGTCTGATGGAGTTATGGTCAGAACTCTGTTCAAGCTGGCCAAGTTCTCCATCAAACCTGATTAACTGAATTAAGGGAGGTGGAAACCTATGAAACTGTCACAATGTGTTGGTACAACCAACTTTTTATTACTGTCTGTCATCCCTGTACTCTTTATTTTATGAACCGGTTAGAAGCAAGATTTCCTTAAATAACAGAGATCACTAATTAAAGGAAGTGTTTACATACCTTTAGCCATAAAGCGTTTATCCACAGAACAGCATAACACCCTGGACAGGACATCAGCCCAACACACCTATTTACATTTACATCTACATTTAAGGTATTTAGCAGACGCCCTTATCCAGAGCGACTAACAATTAATACAGTCTTACAATCCAAGCAATTGTGGGCCAAGGACCTCCTGGTCCATAGTCCAGTACCTTAGCCACTAGGCTACCACAGTCTCATTTATAGTAGCCAATCCAACTATACTGCTCACAGAAATACTAAAGGAATACCAAAGGAAACCCTGTGTACACATGAAGAACACACCAAACTCTACTCTAACTCTATTCTACTCTACTCTATATCATTAAAGTCTCTATTAATGGCAGGTCAAACCTATCATAGTCATTGATTCAGGGCTTCTAGACTACTTATCAAATAGATTAAATGGTTTAACAATAAGATGGCTGTAACTTTTTCATGCAAGAGAAACGAAGAACAAGTGTTTTATTAGTTACATTTATTTCGTTTACCCTTCCATAGCTGAGGCATTTACTTTAGTGGTTTATTATGTACTTTTGGTAGGTTATTGTAATAGTCTAGTCAGCACATCTAGCTACGAGCCACTCATCACCTTATCACCTGTAATATGGTTGACTTTCTAAGAAAAGAAAATAAACATACATGACATCTAGGACCTCTAAAGCTGTGAGGTGACAGCACTAAACTCTGCACCGCCACGTGTCATTAATTATCAGAATTATTTTGATTGATTTTTTTAACATGATGTTTGTGTTATTTTTTGTGTTTGGTATGCCTATCTTTTTGTCCCCACAAGGATAGAAAAACCTGACCGTTCTACATTTTGGGGATATTGTTAATGGTCCCCATTAGGACAATTTTAAGAAAAACTGTAACTTGCTTTTGGAAAACCCAAAGTCAAAATTGTTGCTTTAGGTTAGTTAGTAGTCAGTATGTCAATGGGAAATCTCCACAAAGATAGGAGATAGTGAGGCAGACTGTGTGTGTGTGTGTGTGTGTGTGTGTGTGTGTGTGTGTGTGTGTGTGTGTGTGTGAGAGAGAGAGAGAGAGAGAGAGAGCAAGAGAGAGAAAGAGAGAGAGAGAGAGAGAGAGAGAGAGATGACACATCTGAGGCAGTTAGGGAGATCTATGCACGGATTGTGACAACACACAATATTTCCCAGTACGCTCTGACACTGTAACCAATTATCCTATTTGCATGCAAAGTGACAGCAAACATGAACCCCTTTTAGACTGGGCGAGGGGGAGAGATTAGAGTGGAAAACAGGGCTGAGACAGAGCTCTCCAAAGTGAAAAGAGTAGAGACCATGGAGGAAGGGAGAAAGAGATTGCATAACATTACGCAATAACAGAAAATCAGCAGTAGGGGGCAACAAGCGTGTAGTGTTAGCCTTGTTCCTTGTTAAAGCTCTTTTTACCTCCACTAAACCCCAAACTGGCTACTAATTAATTACTCTATCTTGCTTACAGCTGGAAATTTATCACAATGAGGCAATCAGTTAAACAGCGCCAAGATCAATTCAGCTTATGTATTTAAGGGATAAAGAACAACCCTTTAAATAATTTGTTCATGGTGGCAGTTGTGGAAAGAACTGGCAGCTCTCACCAAGTTGACGTGTGTGAATGTAAAAGGTAATGCTTTCCAAAATGTTGCTATAACTTGACACAGCCTTATCTGTCCACACACTGACTTTTAAAATCTGTTTGTTAACAAGTTTTCAGTTCAGTAACGGACTGGTGGGAGTGACTTTGAAAGCTTGCCGCGATAAGTGCTAAGTTAGTGCTCCAGTGGTCTTTTTGTAAATCAGAAGAACTGTGACCAAAATTCTGCTTAATCGGACCAAAGAATGTGAGAAGAAAAGAAGCCACAAGTCTCCACTTAGAGCAAATGCAAAGCGGGTCAGTGATTTATGGGAGGATTTTTGGGATCCCCAGAAAAATTTATGCTTTTATTAGAGGTTAGGAAATCAAAAAAGTTGTGTTGACAAGAGCAAAACCAGCGAGAGGTGAACACGCCCACCACTTTCTTGATTTTGCTCAAGTGCAGTCCGTCAAGAGAACGTGTCAGATCACACTGGATAAGTTCTTCAAACGTTGACTGGAATTTAGTAAGA
>JAUZST010013019.1:0-35887 GCA_034779995.1 Parotocinclus haroldoi
TTTGTAATGCTAAATGTGAACTAAATGTATTGTTGCAGCTTTACAAAAACAATCATTTAGACCATATATGAACAAATCAGAAGTTACAATGAACAATGTCTCTGCGATGCATAAATAAAAAAAATACTGAGATGAACCATGCTCAAAATGTGGAACCTGTCCTCACCTGTCCTCCACTGTACAACACTGATGTCTCTGCAGAGGAGAACAATAAACTCTTTGAGCAGAATCTGAATTGCCAGTGAAAGTAAAAATTTACCACTGTATTCTGTGCATGAACCTGCAGCCTAAATGATTTATCGATTAAATTTATTTTCATTTAACATAACTACACTGTCTTACAATGCGCTGTGTAACAGTGTAGAAACACGAACAAAGAATGGGTAAAGAAGAAAAAAATACACGCACTGGATTAACTTAACTAAACTTAATGCCATAGAAATGTTATGGAAGAACCTGAAGTGTGCGGTTCATCTGAGGAAATATAAAAAACAATATCCCAGAGAAACTGTTCTGTAAGGAGAAATGGTCTCAAATTCAAATTAAGCCGAAATGCAGGACTGATCAGCATTTACCTGAAAGTTTGATTGTCTGTATCTAATTTTTGGACTAGCATGCAAATCTGCTGATGTCTTGTAAACTGTTGTTGAGGTTACATTTAGGCAAAACAGGGACATTAGCCCCTCATAAAACTCAAGCATTGATTTTGAATGAATATGTTTAATATAGCTTTGTATAAAGAATATACCAGCTTTAAGAGTTTGTAGTCTTAGGTT
This sequence comes from Parotocinclus haroldoi, assembly GCA_034779995.1. NCBI lineage: Eukaryota > Metazoa > Chordata > Actinopteri > Siluriformes > Loricariidae > Parotocinclus > Parotocinclus haroldoi. The sequence continues at coordinate 777 of JAUZST010013019.1, forward strand.
ATCCACCTGAGATGATTCAGTACAGCAGGAACTTAATGCTCTTTTTCTATAGGGGAATATTTGGAACAAATGAAGGTTAATAAATAAATTAAGGTTACTGTGAAATTGATGGTGTGCTTCAGCATGTTTTATTATTAGAATTCGGTGACATTCTGTTGATGTAGCAATTGTAAACCGCACTCATGTAACTTTTATGGGTTCTAATGGGGCTTAAAGGGATTTGGATTGCAAATGAAGTCATTAGGAAAGCTACAGTCTCTAACTATGCCTGCAGCAGGCACCATACATTAAACGTTCTTAAAACTGCCTTATGTGAATTCTTACATTTCGAGTTGTACAACAGTTGTGTAAATAGACACAATCATTCCATGAATATGTTCACATTTTCATGTTCTTCCTCACTGACATTCTACCAACAAAGATAATCCAGCTTTTAATTTTCAGAGGCTCTCATTTCACTAAATGTAAATGTCAGCTAAGTTAAGCAAACTGACCTCAAAAACATATGTTCATTTTCCAAGATGAATATTTGCTCATTAAAATCTATGCGATGCCATTATTTGTAGTTGTCTTGCTCTGATTACTATTTCCCTTTCTTTCTCCCATCTGCTTTCCACACCATTATGGGGTTCTTGCCTTTGCTCCAACAGTCTATACATCTCGCCTCTTCCCCCTTCATCACGACCTCCAGCTTTGGCATCTCCACCTATCCACTGTCTTTTGTCTTACACTGTCTCACAGCTTGTTCAGCTATTAGCAGCATTACTATATTACCTGTATTGTTAGTTTTTTTTGTTTATAGCATGTTCTAGATTTATGAATATGAACACAACTGTCTTTACACAATTTGTAGTGTAATGTATGGTTTGACCAAGATTATTTGAATATAAATAATATTTGTCAGATTTGTCTGGTGCTTCCAGTTCCTGGTTGTTTCATTTTGTCATTTCATTGAATCCATATTGCATTTAATTGCATCTAGTGATTATCCATATCGAATTTCTGATCATTAAATCCTGTGATTATTTATATTGAGGTCCTGATCATTACATCTAGTGATTATTTATACTGAGATCCAAATCATTACATGTAGTGATTATCTATATTGAGTTCCCGGTCATTACATCTAGTTACTAGTCACACAAGCCATCAACTTTTATATTGATTTTTCAATAAAGGCCACTGTCAGTCCTTAATAGTTACTCATTTAATAAAGTAAATTATTTTCTAAATATAATGAATCATCTGAAGTGACGTCTGACTGTAGTATGCAAATATATACTGTAGTATGTACTTTCCCTCTCATGCATTATGATTGGATTACTTCAGTTGTTACTGATAGTGTTGTCAAAAGTTATTTCTACTGTAAACACGAGTTAAATGCCATCGTGAATAATTTAATCAACATAAAAGTTTGAATAAAAAGGTGAATATTTGAAAATATATATGCTCATTTAAGAATTAATTAAGTCCCCTTTTGCAAGTGTGTGTAAATATATATGCAAAACATTTTATGAACATCTTGGGATTTCATGGCTTGGTTTTCAGTGTCTTCAAGCGCTCCCATAAATGCTTGCTGGGGTTCAGGTCAGGGATATAAAACAAATACAAAATCATTCTGAAATACGTATTTTTTCCGTTTCAAAGCTCTATCACAGATTGTTATGCTGATTACAGTGAGCGCTTCATATTAACTGGGGAATGGTTACATGCTTAAGTGCCTTGTATAAAACGGCATAGTATACTCCTCACAAAAATTACAGGATATTTAATTATTGGATATTTTATTTTAAAGTATCCCATAATGAAATATCCCCTCATGTTTGTGTGAGCAATGCACTTTAAATCATACCTGGATTACTTATGATACCTAATAGAAAAAAAGAAAAGGGTTTGTACGTGTGAATGAACGCGGCACAAGGTGAACAATGTTTAGACTACTTTGTAAGATATACTGTAAAGGATTTATTATATTGCACTACAGCACAAAGTGGTGCAGTAGTCTGCGCACAACAAATTCATATTTGCTTTTTGAAACTTTCTGGAAGTATTTTTTCCTATATATTTTCTATCTACAGTTGGTTAAATACATGTCAGGGGTATGGAATTCATAGGGCGCTGACAATAATGGCACCATTGCCATCCAAAGGCTCCAGAGACGAAACTCAAACCCTAAACCTAAAAGAAAAAAGCCCATATATTCAAATATCATTCAGAACATTTCCTGTCCTACTTCCAGTTGTTGGGCAGCTCGGTGGGTAGCTCTGCCGCCTCACAGCAAGAAGGTTCTGGGTTCATTCCCAGGGTGGAGCAGCTTTTGTCCTTTCTGTGTGAAGTTTGCATGTCCTCCCTGTGTCTACATGGGTTTACCCCGGGTTCTCCGGGTACCTCCCACAGTCCAAAGGCATGCGTGTTAGGTTAACTGATTACTCTAGATTGGCATTGACTGAGTGTGTATATAGAACTAGTCTTCATTTAACATTGTGTATCACTGAAATGGCCACTGATGCCAATAGTGATGTTAAGTAAACCAACCAAACAAACAAACAAACAAACTTCCAGTTGTACTTGTGCTTCAAGTACCCACTGACCCACAATAGGGATACCTGGTTATCTTAGTTGTCACATGTCAAAAATCCATTATGACATCAAAAAACTTTCCCACATGCATACTTTCAGTTCTTAAATGATAATATTTTTCTCGCATGGCATTTCAGTTTTTATGTGTTAGTTTAAAATAAGTTAGTAAAATTGTTCATAAAAAGCCAATTCCTGTTAGCATCAGTCAATTAGAATTTCTTACACGGCAAGTCACATGGCATTTGAAGCTCACTGGTGTTTCTCATTTGTTTGTGGGAATGTGGTGGCCTAGTGGTTAAGATACTGGACTATGGACCAGAAGGTCCAGGGTTCAAATATCACCTCTGCCACAGTTAGGTCCCTGAGCAAGGCTCTTAAGACACAATTACTTGGATTGTAAGACTTTATGAATTGTAAGTTGCTCTGGATAAGGGTGTCTGATAAATGACATAAAATGTAAATCATGGTGGGGATTCATTCTCAAAACACTTCTAGAGGCTAAAATATATGACTAGCACAACAGTATAAAATTGATTTTCTTAGCTATGAAAACTAAATGACACATGCGGTTGTGGCACTTACAATTTAACTGTTGTTATTTAGAGCTATGACATTATCCATCCTGAACTGCCGTCTACAGATGGTACACCTACAGTGAACGTTCAATCAGAGCAGAAGTATCATTTTCATAATGTTAACAAACAGCAGTTCTTAGAAAGGATCCTGCTACAGCTTGATACAGGATGTAGGAGTTCCAATATGCTGCTGGCTAATCTCATTTGTGTCTGTTTTTTGTTTCACTTGAGGCACTACAGCTGTGGTATTGAGATCATCTGCACAAACGCTAACAACAGTGGATCAAACAATGCTTGTGTTCCGGCTACAGTAATAGCACAGAACTTTGTGGTGTCATTAATTCCAGTTAGTGATTCAACATTAGTCGTTCCTTTCTGGTATTTTCTCAAATATTCACCAGAGAACAAGCATTACATAATTATGAACATCCTGGTAAGTTTTGGAATTGCCACAACTTGATCATATGCACCCAAGGCTTCCTGACTACTTTGCAAGGTTGAATGAGCATCTCATCAAACACCTGAATGAGCCAGATGTCTTTGTGCAAATAATGCAACCAGGTAGCCTCAAGCCATAAGCAATGTACCAAATGAGTCAGTTATATTCTGAAGAGTTGCTTATCTTCTGTCATCTGTCGGACGTTTCATCGTCTACCAATGCGAAACAATGTTTTTTTTAATCTGTTCTGTTTCTCCTATAGTGTTGTCTCTAGTGGGCTCTGCAACCATAAAATACAAGCAGAAGAACAGCATAAATGAGCAAAAACAAGACTGGAAATGAGATTGAAATTATTTATTAAGACCAATAAGGAGGATTAGGTGTGGATGGGATGGTGCTGGGTTTTTGGATCAGTACCTCTCACACCAATTTCCGTAAATCCTTTTTGACATGCACTCAGTTGAATAAAAATGAGAATGCCATGCTAGCGGGGGCCGTGGAATCAATCACTGTTGACAGGGTCTATTAGGTGGCAGCTGGTGACACAACATGACGTTTGCTAAAAGCATGCAATTTCACCTACATCCATTACTTCTACAGCTCCCTCCCCAAAGATGGGAGGGCACAGACACAGAAGTTTGCTGTAAAATATGTGGACAATGGGGCCAAAGGTTCAGTAATGGTGTGATAGATGATATCTATCTATATGTCATGTTGTGTGTTATGTGTATTAGTTTGTTTGGTGTGCTGAATGAAGATATATGGTTTAGGGTTAGGCTCAGAATAGAGCTATAGTGCCATATGCTTCAAACAAATTCCAGAGGCACAGTGGTGATAGTGACCTCACAGCTCCCCAGTTCAATCCCAATCCTAGACTGCAGGTGGAGTTTGCATGTTCTCCTCATGTCTGCATGTTTTTTTTCCCATGTACTCTAATTTCCTCCCACACTCCAAAGACATTTTGCTAGGTTAAATGGTTTATCTGATTTTCCCCAATGTGAGTGTGTTTGATGTGTAATGCACAAAATACTTTTTTAATATATAAAAAGTCATTCCAGCCCCTATCTTGATTTCTTAGCTGAATAATCCCTACAATTCCTACTCACTTATACCTGTCCAAATGGCAAATAAAAGTATCTTAATCATAATCAAGGCACTGAGTTGTAAAAGCCAATCTCTTGTACATGCCTCTCAACAACATATTTCCAAGACATTTCTGAAAGGTCATCTGCAGTGACTGACTGTGCTTTAATGTAACTGATTTTAGAGAGAGGTGCAAACTTGGCAACTTTGCAGCCCAAGGTGAACTTGCATTTTTACTCTGCTCTTTAAATAAAATGTTGAAATTCTAGCTTTAATGCTAGTAATTCTATCTCGCATGCTGTAGGTTTACCTAAAGATATTCAATACTACAAGCACAGTCTGTCAGGCCTTCATGTCTGAGATTACAATAAATATATTCACTGATAGTATTTTGTTTTTAAGACACTGTACAAATCTGTAGTTCAAGAGTTTGCATGGCTATTGTAATAATCAATCAAATACAGTTATAATATTAATAAATAAAATGCAAACACAAACATTTTGTCGTTACTGAAAAAAAAGGACAAGGGATATAATTGAAAATGCTCTCTCCCGCACCCGCAATTTTCCTTCAAGCAATCCAGCAGAAGAAATTACTCAAATGTAAAACAGCTTGGATAATATTTTCTGTAGGTGTTTGTGTGGCACAGCATTCTACTGTCCTAATTGACCTGGGCTTGAGTCCTAGCGGTACCTTCTGACCCCACTTTTTACCAAAAACAGTCAAACCACTTATTAGCACAACACTAATTACCAACAAGAAAACCAATATGCACACACCAAATCATCCTGTGTTTTTCATTCGAACATACATTGTTCTACTCTAACGTAATTAACCATTGCTTTTAGATGCCTTTCACATCATGCTCACTTAAGTGATCTGAAAGCGAAACTTTAACTGGTTTCCAAAAAGGGCTGACAGGGACATTCATTGAATAGTGAAACAAAAAAAAGGAAAGAAAAAAAAACCCACCACAAAACTGAAGGTCAATACAAATTCCAATTTCTTAGCACTTACCTTAAATGTTGTTTCTAGTTTTTCATAAATTTTTTTCATTTGCTGAATGCCATCCATTTTGTCACATTTTAAACCATCTTCCTTTCATGCAAAATCTTCTTGACTGTGTCTGTGTATTTTTTTTTTTCATCCGACAAATTCAACTAGTCAAGAAAAGCCACATATCATTGACATTCTTATAAGCAAAAACACCTTTTTCTCCCAATGTTTAACCTGAGAAAGCCAGCAGCACTACATCTTTCAAAATAAACCAGATTTTAATTAGAGCTAGAGAGCTTTATCAAGTACAGGACAATTGCTAATGTCTGCTCAAAATGTTCCTAGATTTGTTGCTAGACTCTTTTTTAGAAGTAAAGTTACTAGTGTTTCAAAAGTTGTCAACCTTGCTTGCAAGAGCAAATCACCTTCCACTGTCTAAGATCTGCTGTAGGGATGTTCCCCTCAGTTCAACAAAACCGGCTAGATCTTCTAAAAGACTCTTATTCACAACAGATAACAATGTCAAGATCTTTGTGGCTTTGATCATTGTTGTACTCCTGAGGCACTGCCGTTTAGAAGCATGCACTTTATGTTACACAGTGGGTTTCATAACACCACAATACGGTTTGAGATGGATTAAGCTGGTAGTCTTTTTGTAACTGTTAACATATCTTCTGAACTTCTGCAAGAAATCTTATCATCCAATATTCTACTATATCCTACTATATGCAGTGCCCATTTAGCTCCCACTTCTTATGATTATTAATTTCTTATACATATATTTCTTCTGCTCTTATTTCAACGCTTACAGCCAATTCGAATTAATCTGCCTGCCAGCTTGATCCTACTCTTCCTACCTCACTACTTATGAAGTATGCTCCTGTAATCTCTAATCTGTCACCTCATTACCATGTCACTGGTCTTTGGTTATGTTCCAACTGCTCTTAAAACTTTTGCTGTCACCCGTTTTCCTAAAAACAGCTCTTGACACAGACACTCTGGAATACACTGCTCGTGCCACTAATCCTGTGCCTGTCTGATTTAAATAATGTTTTACTAATTGACGCCACTTTGTTGCCCTTCCTGTCTGTTTTTTTTATGGTTTAGTACTGGGCCAACTGTAAAACTTGTCCATTTTCTTTACTAATATCTGGTATTGGAAATGTTTAGCAATGATTATGGAAACCAGATACATACATTCAACTCCCACTTCGTTAGGAATGTCTGTACAGCTGCTCGCAAATATCTAATCAGCCAATCATATGACAGCAACTCAATGCATTTAGGTATGATAACAAGGTCAAGCCAACAGTTCAAACCGAGTGTCAGAATGGGGAAGAAAGGAGATTTAAAAACTGCTGATCCACAGGGTTTATAGCACACCCGTCTCTCTCTATCATCTCTCTCATCTAGGGTTTACAGAGAGTGTTCAGAAAAAGAGAAAATATCCAGTGAGCAGCAGCTCTTTGAGCAGGTCTTTGTTATTATAAGCTGCCAAACTCTCAGGAATGGTTCCAGCCCCATGGTGAATCTTTGCCTTGAAGAATAAGCAACCTGGTACTAGCAAGGTGTACATAATAAAGTGGCCAATGAGTGTACATCTTAGATAATCTGGGACAAGCTCTCATGTATAAAACATATTATTCCAATTTTAAAATCTGATTGACAAGTCACACTTGAAGCCTTTGTAAAAAAATGTATGAACACCTGCGACATCCAGAGCTTTTAAACCGCTTGACAAACAATGAAGAAATAAAAAAGTAAATCCTGTTCTTGGCTAATAGTTGACTTTATGTAGACATTATGTGTATTATTAGCAATACATTTTTTCCTTAGCACTGATGTATTTTGTTTCTGTGATAGGAATTAGAAATGTGTTATCACATTTCTTAATCAAAAATAAGGTTTTAATAACATCCTTGAATTTCCGTAATATAGTCCCTATAACGCATGGCCTCTCACATCGCCTCACATTCTTTTATTTGAGCTCAGTATTGAAGGTAGTTCAAATCCATATAATGCTCACAAAAATTATGGGACATTTCAAAATGAAATATCCCCTAATTTTTGTGGGCAGTGTGTATCCAGCTGGTATTACTAAACTATTAATATTATTATTATACTGCAATTTGATTTTATGCTAATGTTTGCTTTCTACAGTCGCAGCTGTATGTGCATTTCTCCATTACTGCTCCTTCTCTTCTCAAGGTCCTGCCTTCTTGGATGTATTTGATCCTACACAGAACCATTTGTTGAACTGTTTTAAGATTACCGTTGTGTGTGCAAAGCAAGAGGCTGAGAGAGTAATAAATGTCACAGAAGTATACCTGGGATCTTCAGGGGATTAGAGAGACAGTAGATTTGAACCATTACGCAAGACATGTAAAGAGCTATGGCCATGAATATGCAACATGTTATTAAGTTTGTTGAACTGTTCTGTATTGTTCTTGTCAGTTCCAGCCAACTCGGTATTTTCTTTTGACTAGCATTAGGCTTAATGAAGTTTAAACACATTAAATCAATGAAAACTAAATCTTAAATTGGCTGTATAACATCCATGGTATTTTGCTTAGATTTGACCTGCCAAAGCAAATGAATTAAAAGAATTAAAAGAAAGTGCAAAAGTGGTAATGAATTGGTGATAGCGAACGTTTTTTGAAATACTGTAATCCTCTGTCTGAACTAATTATATGAGGTTTCAACTTTCTGAAGTTGGCAATTGCAATAAAAAAAAAAAAGGTTTGAAAAATATGAATTTTAAATTGAGTGCCAGAGTGTTAAGTCAACCCAATGCTTACTACCAGTGAGTGTATGAATAAGAGAGATACACTTCTAGTACTGTAGTGTTATAATTTAATTAATGCTAGTTATAATTATAAGAAAAATGAATTATGTACTGTACTTTACATAATTTTTTAGTTGTTTTTGTTATTTGAGTATTTCGGTAAGTTGCACATAAGTTACATTAAAAAAGAATATCAAGAATCAAACAACTTTTAAGTTTTGGTGATCCCTGGTCAAAATACATTCTATATTAATTTTCTAAATTAAATGCTATGAATTCCCCTGCAGGTAACACACTTACAAATGACATATTTCTATATTAAGTAAAACATTAATATAGTTAAGCTTTCTAGTGTATCATCTAGCGGTATCCAAACTTCTGTCAAAATTATTTTTAAAATATACTTATTTAATATGTTAAAGTTTCAATCCTTGATGTTGTTCTTTTTCATAGCTATCCCACATCTTCATGATGAGCTGTGTTTTGGCTGACATGCTCAAGGTTAGTCCTCCATATTACTGTTGCTAAGAAACTCCATGCGCTTGGCAGCTCACTCGCATGTCACATATTAAATGTTATGGCTTCACTGATGGTGTCAGGCCATTGACATTTGCACACCACAAGACCTCTGCTAGTCTCTGGCTCTCAGTTCTGACACACTCGATTTGTGCTTTCACGCTTGTGCGGCTGTCAGAGCATGCTGCAGTCCACAGGCATCACAAACGAAAGCAACCAGCGACTGGTTTTTACCATACAAGAACCTTGTAGAAACCTTTCACACTCTGTATCAAAGCTTTGTTTCGTCCAGTGCGTGAAAGCTTAACATGTCACTAATCACTAATCATCAGATTAACAGCTAATGATACAGAATTACACTTCGGCTATTAACCTTATTTTGATGTTATTTACTGCTCAGGTCCCACACTCACCATGGAAGGGGCAGGGCCTGCACCCTTGCTAATTGTTCCAAGTCACATCATTAAGTTTTATGTATTTAGGCACAATAGCCATACAAAAATCATTAGCAGGATTTTGTGAAGCACAACATCATCATATTATCTGTATAAAGCTTAGCAACTCGTGTGGCTTGGAGTTAAGAGATAGCCGCAGGAAAGAGCAATTCGTTTGGACCTGGACTTGAACTCAAGGCTGGATTTGCAACATGAAGGTCAGGTGTTGCGGTTCCTAAGTGAACCTGCACAGTAGCAGTACTGCTCAGCCGTATTAAAGGGTCGGCATTAGCAGCGGTGGATCACATTGTGATGATGCCAACAACACAACATTAACTGCTCAGAAGAGAAGCCTGGTTATCTACTGTTTATCTTGATATGTAAGCATTATAAAAAGTGAAAACCCCTCTATAAAGCCAGCATGAGATGATGTAGAAAGGATTACAGGTTCATTATAATTATTATTATTTCTTAGAATGTCACAAAATAATAGCTTCATTGCTAACTTGTATTTAAACTCCTGGTCTAATGTCTGGTATTTGAAGTTTTTTTTAATCCAGTGTATTGATATATTGTATATCTAAAGCCACACTGTGTAGTTTTATCTGTTTTTTGTCATATTGTGTGATATGAATTCCATAAAATCTTGGGTGTATTCTATAATACAAGTGTGTGCTAATGTGCTCTCCATATTTGATTATGTGACGAGAAGCATAGGCCAGCGAATAAAGAAATGTACTTTTTTAAGCTTGCATCACCAAACACCCCTTTACATGTCAAAAAGTCACTACTCAGCTATGTGGAAGCTATAATTCATTTGCTATTGCTTTCCATGCCGTGAGACTTTTTGCCCTGTCATGATAACTGATGAGTCATCAAAAAGACATGAGCTGCATCCAAAACTGTTCCCTATTCACTTTTCCCTACACCGAAAAATCCGAAACATTATTCATGAGACAGAATTCATGAGGGTACTGAAGTATTTCGGACCTCATACTGCTTTGCTCATTTCTATGCAACAGCAGATAAACATAAACACAGGGCTGCATATACACTAAATATTATATCAGGTCTGCTGACACTATTCCACCAACTGCATTTCCTTTCCAGTTTCACTGTAGTTCCGTGTCATCAATTGCAGTTTTGCTTTTAGACGAGCCTAGTAGCTTTATTCCGTAAAATTTCTGAAACTGCTTTTGCCAGTTGTCTTTGATGGCACCAAATTGGCAGCCAGTGTTTATGTCACATTATTAATTCTAACGCTGCCAATCTTAACTTATGACCAAAGAACTCTTATGTGATTGCTTGCGGCTGTCAAATTTGCTCAACAAAACTATTCAGGGTAAAGCTGGCATAAGTGAAAAAGAATAATCAAGTCATATTGGCTTGGTTGTAAGAAAATGAGAGATACTAGACACTTGCATGGCAAACAGTGTTAAAGGCCTTAAATATATGCAAGATCAAAAGCAATAAAAAAAAATCCCCCACACATCGTATGAACAAACTCCGAGAACAATTAAGACAGACTAGCCATTAGTGCAGTCATCAGACACCTAGACCTTTTATGTTTCCTTTTAAGTTCCTAATTATTATCTTTTCTTCTTTGTAACCATAACGAACTCTGAGATCTGACCGAGCTGAAGGTCAGTGAACCTGGCTTTCATCATGGTATAGCCCACCTTCATTTTTTATTGAAATGGATAATTTGAGCCCTAAATCCATGGAAGGCCACTCGTTCAAGCAGAACTAATTTGGCCAGAATCTCTTCTCTCCTCACTGGATAATAGTTCTGCTAGAAGAGGTGAGTGAGCAATATTCTTATTATTAGCATCCGCAGAATTATGCTAAACCATGTAAAGGAAAAGTCTTGACAGACAAATCTCATTTCACATGTTCACCAACCCACAGGTTTTTCTTTTCTGTCAAAATAATGTGTTCCATCTACCCCCCTGCTGGCTCAGCACCACCTTAGGTCTTGATGGAGAAGAATATGCAAGTGTAGCATAAAAGGTTACATTCATTGTGACATTTCCCAACGCTGCTGTCTCTATTGAGAACACTTTTTGTTAAAGGCATGCCTCGTGTGCCTGCAAACCAGTTTCTCAGCAAATTCCTTTTCCTGCCACTGATATATCCTATGTACCGAGCTGCATAACAAATAGCAAGTTCCCAAAGAGCCGAGTCAAAACTATTAGGGTATATCACAGAGTACGAACACGTCTGGGCTATAAACAAGCACATGCCGAGAAAATGACCAGTTACTTTGGATAATTTCTGAAGAAAGGCTTTCAGTTTGGATTTATTTATTGAAAGAAATAAAATGAGAAAGGGAGCATGGAAAAACAAAAAAAAGCACAAGGGAGAAGTGTGATTCATTTTAATCTCATTATTTTTATTGCTTTCATGAAGGGTGAGCAAGAACATAAAAGAAGCAGTATGTCTTTTTCAGTCTGAGGGAGAAAGTTGCGCAGGAAGCTCACACAGTAAGTGGACATATATGGTGGGATTAAGTAAAACACTTATTATACTGTTCTGCTGTACATAATAGATTCCAGCTGTCTGCTTCTCACCTGAGGCTAGCCTCAGAGGCCCCTGAGATATTTCCCAACTGTAAGAAGCTGAATATGTGTCCAGTTTGCCAAGTGTGCTTTTTAATGACACATGCCTTAGGCAAGGAGTTACAGTACATGATCTAGACTATTGGATAGAATCCTACTCATAGTTTGTGAGATTTTATTCGGTCACTAGATCCACTATTTCCTTGCTTTATCACAAAACCATATAAACAAAGGGCTGCATAAACTGCCTCATACATACAGGTGAGAATGGCTCAACATACAGGCTACATAGGAGTCATCTCTTGCAAAATAAGTAGATTTACAGAATACATTTTCCTCCCCAAAGTGCAGCTGGGAATTGAATTGACTAAGCAAAATCGCCGCTAGGTATGAGTGTGTTATGGTGGACTACTCCTTCGTGTATTTCCACCTTTTTGCCCAGTGTCAAGACATCAGCTCTGGGCTCACTTGTCCAATTCCATAACATTCTATTTGTACATGTATAACATTCAGTTTATAACACTTTTAACAAAACACTGATGTAAAGCACAAACCGAAAAGCAATAAGTCTAGACTCTAAACAGCCATAGAAGACACTGGTAAGAAAAAACTCCATGAGAAGCATAAGAAAAAAAACCTTTCAAGAAACCAGGTACAAAAGGGGACTCCATACTCCTGGCTGAAATGAGACAACTTAATTTGTAAGAATTGAAAGTTAGAGAAAACAGAGAAGTTGGAAATGTAAGAAACTGCACCTAGAACAATTAATACATTTTAATTCAGTAACAAACTTTCTATGTCCTTGGAGTAGCTTTAATTTCAAGTGTCAAGGTGGGATAAAAAGGGGAAGTTACCCTTTACATTGTTGTAATCAATATACATTCCAAAAATGTTTACACTATACATCTTTTATATTTTTTTTTAGCACCTGGGCATCCTATAGTTCCCAATCTGGCTACCCCACAAAAAGTCTGGTCTTCCAGGCACTGGTTGGCCTTAAATCAGTTAAGTCTGTTGGTCTCTTTTCTTGTAGTTATGACAATTACATTTAAACACACATACAAGTCAAATCTTACTATCTTAGTAATGTAATCTTTTGTGCCTTTGAGAGGAATTGAAATGTCATCTATGAACCAGGATTTCAACATCACTGCTAACATTTGTTGTGGTGGTGGTGTGTGTGTGTGTGTGTGTGTGTGTGTGTGTGTTGGGGGGGTGGGGGTGGGTTGCATACTAATACTCAAATTTAAAGAGAGACGGTGGAATTGTGGTCCTGTCATTCCATTCCCATAAACACAGGACTACACACACATGGTTGATAGTTAGTCCTTTGCATTTGCCTAGTGGGAGGAGTTTCTTAGGAAACCTGACAGGGACAAGAAGCATTAATTGAGGACACCTGCTGACAAAGAAAATCTCTGGGTAAGCGGTAATACGGTGACAACTCCTTTCTCATGTTATTAGTGTGAAACCCTGCTTGAATGAAGCTTTTTTTATCCACCCTAGAAAGGAATGGATACGACATTTGAAAGGAGCTGGAAGAAAAGGCAGTGACTAGCTTTCTGTTTCTTAAGAAAATGTTTCTGTCATTGAGCATTTTCATAATTTACAGATCCATACTACTAGCGTCCCTTACAAAAAGAACCATGTTTTTTGGTGGCAAGAAAACTATGACTTGGTTATTATGAAATCTCTATCATGGTTTTAGCAGGGAGTTGTATCCATAGTTTTTTGGCAGACAGAAACTGAATCATGACAGGACCAAGGTTAAATTGAAACACAGACACAGTGTAGAAACAAGGAGATTCGAACTTTACATAGGCAGATCCGAGGTCAGTACCGAATCAGGAATTGCTTGACACACTGGGGCAAGTGCACCGAATGCTGGAACCACCATGCTGACGCTGAAACCTCTAAATGGAATCTTTCTATAGTATCATAGTATGATATCCATGATTTCCTGGCATAAAGAAAACTATGGTTACTATGGTATATCCATTACTACTGTTAAACTATGTTTATAAGAATGTGTGTTTTTCAGTGCTTAAGGACAAACGGCATGTTCCAGCACAGCATGCACTAACACAACACCACCACATCAGCAGTGTTTAGAATGATCCACTATCAAAATAGTACCTGATCCGTGGTGGTCCTGTAAAGTTGAGAACAGATTAAAGGGGCATTTAATACGGTTGGGCATTTAAGGCATATGGGTTCTGTATGGTATCCTCTGGTACCAGATATACCCAGATATTGCAGCTGTGCCTATAGATCCTCATCCATCAAATCAGCCTAAGGCCTAATCCTAAGGCAGGATTTCATCACTCACCATGAAGCCTCCATACTGGAACCCGACTGTTGTATGATCCCAAACAGGATTCGTTACTAAAGACGATACAGTTCCAATGTGTATGATCATTCATGACACCACTACAAATTAGGGTAACAGTGGCTGTCAATGGCAGGACACTTAATGGGTGCTGTAACAACAAATATCCTTCAGCTATGCACCCGGAAAAGGTCCGGATAGAGACTGGTGTGTAGAGAAGGTTCCACCTGGAAGCTAGACATAGAAACTGTGAGAGCTGGTCGTTTTTGTTTGGTTGGATCAAACAATCTACTACTAGTGGTTCTGTCGGTCAAATAATGCACCACTCTCAACGTCTGTCAACTGGCCAAAATGTCAAATGCCAAACTGATTGCAATGTAGAGGAATGTATAGCAGTCGGAAATCTCTCACCAAGAAGTATACTACCCAAAGGTTTATAGGACAGCGGGAGAAGCACATCAGTTTCCTCCCACAGCTGTAACTTTGTGCATGAATGGTCACTGATGCTGATAACAACATTAAATAAACCAAATAAACAAGCAAACATATCTGACTGAGACATTTGCCTGTCTCATCTGCCTGAGACACACAACCTTCCAAGATTTTTATCTGAATGCATTATTTTTTTCAATAACAATTAGTGAACAAACATGGAATACAGTGATTAGTAACTGTGTAAATTTACTTGTATCTATATTCATGTCTGTAAGTATAGGTTACTGTAGTTGCCATTTAAATATAAAATATAAAGGATTCCTAAATACATTGCTAACAAAAATGAGGGGATTTTTCATTTTGGGATATTTCATTTTTGAAGTATCCCCTATTTTTTGAGAGCAGTATAAATTGCTGTTGCAGAGTGCAGATTCATAGAAACCCGAATAGATGAATATGCATTATAGTTGTGAATATTGTCAATTCTTTCCTGTGACTATGCAAATAAATGACAAGGATCACAAAAGTATATTTTTGAATATTTAATCATTTAAGGCAAAAACAAATTGCCATAGAGTATATGTTAATGCTTAGGTAGAAGTCAACATTATGGTACCCGAAAAGCACAAAAGGGTTAAGGCCAGCTCCTGCAAAGTCAGGCCTAGGTGAGCGTTCCAGGCAAGCTGGCAGAGTTGACAGTAAGAGCATCCCTCTACACCGGAGCTGTAATTTCCAAATGGCAGCTTAAGTCCCTCCGCTAGTCAAGGACAGCAGTGACGTTGCAGTCTTCAGAACCTACATGATTCAGTAAGAGCTTCTTATAGTATTCCTCCTCATAGATCTTCTAAAATATCTACTTCATTCTCTCCGTTAATTAATTCTATTTGTACATGAAAATGAATGCATTAAATCATTCCAAATCCAATACCGTCACTGCTGTATTGACATAACTATAACAGGTGGGCAGGGTGTTCTCGTTTAGCCTGGATTAATGATACAATTTAATGAAGGAACACTTTTTAATCAGAGCAACCTACTGCAATGATTGGACAGATTTATTCAAGACATTTATTATAAGAAAATGTGTCATTTTGTATGTGCATGGTATACATTTTTGTGTTCCACAGATCATCTGCAGTCAATCCAACAGGGAGCTGATTCCATGACCCTTAAATCAAGCATTTTCTCAGAAGCCATCATGACATATAGGCTGGGTTCAAATGTGTGGGCCATAAAATGTTCACGCACTGGAGAGCATATAGCTTCTGAAGACACATAGCAAACGAATAACTGAGACAGGCTATCCCCACAGCAGCACACAAGCATTCCCTATTTGGCCATAGCAAAGAGTTAGATGGCTTAGAGAAAAGTTATAAAGGAAATGTATGGCATTCGTAAACATTTCACATATAGTTTCTTTTTGCCGTGGAGAAGCAATAAACCTGAAAGGCAAATGATTGCTGTTTTTGTTTTAGATATTTGGAAATTTACCTAATGTACACATTTTGTGCTTTTTCTACAAAGTGAACACTTCACAGTGGTTAGCCTATATATAAAAATAGAACATTTATTAGATAGCCAGTAGTGCAAGGCGTTATACTTTTACAGATGGATATAACAACTGTATTGAACATCCTGTGAAAGGACAAATATTGTACATTGACAGATGGAAAGGACAAATATTGTACATTGACAGATGGATTTAACAAATGTTATATTTTCTAGGAGATAAAGTTAGCTAGGAGGTATAAACAGTGAATGGGAGAGTTTTAATTAAGTGAACTGGTTTATCTTCACATGAAATTGTGTAAATGTGCACTGGTGCAGTGTAATCTTTTTTATATTGTTGCATATATATTGACAGATATGTTGCATAAATAAAGACAGAATATGATGATTTGCAAATCATTTTCAACCTACATTCAACTGAATAGATCATTGTTGTTTGCAAATATTTACTCATTTTCAATTTGATGCCTGCAAGACGTTCCAAAAAAACTGGGATAGGGGCATGTTTACCATTGTGATGCATCAGCTTTCCTTTTAACAACATCCAATAAGTGTTTGGGAACTAAGGGAACTAGTTGTTGAAGCTTTGTAGTTGAAATTCTTGCCCATTCTTGCTTGATGTAAAACTTCGGTTGCTCAACAGTCCGGGGTCTCTGTTGTCATATTTTGCTCTACATAATGCACCAAACATTTTCAATGGGAAAATTGGATTGCAGTCAGACCAGTCTAGTACCCGCACTCTTTTACTATGAAGCCACGCAGTTGTAACATGTGCAGAATGTGGCTTGGCATTGTCTTGCTGAAATAAACAAGAAATTCCTAAAAAAGACATTGTTTGAATGGCAGCATATGTTGCTCCAAAACCTGTGTGTACCTTTCAGCATTAATGACGCCTTCACAGATGTGCAAGTTACCCAAGGCATAGGTACTATCACACCCCCAAACCATCAGAGATGCTGGCTTTTGAACTTTGCTTTCAATGTTGGTTTTCAATGTTGAATGAAAAAAAATGCATTTGACTCTCACTTCTCAAAGATTTAGTTTGATCTTTTTTACTTTTATTGCTTTTAGCATGATTTGTGAAGTTTCCATTAAGAAAAAAGCCAGACAATGTTAAAAATCAAAGAACATGTATGCAGTTTGCCATTTGTTTTGAAAAAATTCCCATTGGAGAAGCACTAATAGCCGCCCCACGAAATTCGCTTTTCCATATCATCTTTCTAGATATGGTAAAGTAATGCATGATGAAATGATAAATGAATCAACTTCGTTCAAACAACCTATTCATTTAATAAATATACACTACATCTAGGAGTTAGAGACTGTTATAAAAAGTTAATAAAGAGTTAATGAGAGCATTTAGCCTTAGTGAATTGGTAGCACTAACATTAGAGACACACTTACAGGTGAATTTACCAAATTTATCAAAAATACTAGATACTGGAGATCACATGGTGTTAGTAAGTTAGTGAGAGGATTTAGACAAAGTAAATTAATTGGTGGCAGTAAGCCAGAACGACTTACACGAGTAATACAACATATTTTTTTTTGTAATTTACAAGAACTGCTAAGTTATTAAAAAACAACAACAAACAATAAAAGAGCCTAGCTGCTGTTAAGCTGAGGTTAAGGTGTAGTTGTAGAGCTAATTAGCCAAATTAATATTATGTCTTTTCGAAGTCCTTACACTGGTAGAAATACAAACTTGCGTGTGTCCTTGACCCCATACAGCTTATTCTGTGCAGGCTCTTTTTTATTGAAGTCATTGCAGATCTTATTACATTTTGAGTCACCGAAGCTTCTAAAATTTAAATGTGTCCTTCCTTCATTGCCCTTTAATTCAGTGCATCTGATTTCTCCTTCAGGGTGAAAATGTATAGCCTATTTGTATGTGTGAGTGTGGGTATGGGTCTGACATTGTACCTTATTGTGCATGATCCTGTTTGTTGTGGAGGCTTTTCTTGGAACATTATGGACTTCTTAATTTCTTTATGACCTAATACTAAAATAGATTATGTGCATCAAAACACAGATTGCAAATAACTTTTCCTTACTGAACCCTGTAGCAACAGCCTCTGGGGAAATGGAAGTCCAGTCATCCCTGGTCTTTTTAGACCCTTGGTCTCTTCTCAGATGTGATCCTTTTCCTTTGCTATCAAACACCAGGGCTCATGCCAGATCTGTCTCAGACTCTCAGGTGCAAGATCCTTCTAGTATGCTTTGCTTGCCGGACCTGAGGAATGCAACTCAACCATTACCTTGCCAAAGGCACTTTATGAACTGGAGAGGGTCAGTTGACAGAGCACTAGGTTAAAATGTTTCCTATGCATTTAGATGTAAGTAAATTGGTGTCAGTGTGCAAGAGCAACTTATACATTTACATATTGCTTTAATTAATATGTATTATATTTATAAGGAGGTAGAGCTAGCAGGTAATAAATCAGAGCATTCAAATGAATCAAATCAAATGAATAAGTTGCACTGAGCTAAGACAATTTGCAATTACAGTTTGATTTAATAAATAAGATTCACGTTTGCTAGGAGATAGAGTTATTAGGCTGTTAAGTTAATGAGAGAGTTTAGGCAGAATTACTTGGTAGTATTAGGTATGTGGCACCTTATACATGTACAGATGGCCATAACAAATGTAGAACCTCATTAGAATAAAGTTGGGATGCTATGTAAAACATTAATAAAGACTGATTTGCAAATTCTTTTCAACTTAAATGCAATTGAATACACTACAAATACAAGATATTTAAACTTCACTCATTTTGGATTTGATGCCTGCAGCACGTTCCAAATCAGGTACAGGGGCAACAAAAGCCTGAGAAGGTTGAGGAATGCTCAAAAAACACCTGTTTGGAACCTTCCACAGGTGAGTGTCATGAATGGGTATAAAGGGAACATAACTCATAACTCATGCACCCAGGTCCTTCAAGCTCTTTGGTGACTCCTGTATCAGACCTGATTTTTTTCTATATCAGAACACATATGCTTTTGTTAATTCCTTGCCCCTGTCTTCATGCCAGACCCTTCTAATCTACTTTGCTGTCGAGACCTAGGGAATGCACTCGGTAAAAACATTACCTCGCAGTATAGAGAAGGTCAGTTGGTTTAGTAATGGCTATCTGTGGTTATGATACACCTAAATGGATTGAATTTGTGGCATTGTGCTAGGACACCATATACATTTACATATAGCTCCAATGAATACACATGACATATATTAGGAATAGCAAATAGTGAATTAGAGTCAGTTAGAGAGATCAGCAGCACCAAGCTAAGAAAGCGTACAATTTACACATTTATTTAATAAATACACATATTTGCTAGGAGTTACAGTGTAGTTAGCAAGATAAGCTTAGAGAGAACTTAGGTGGAATGAATTTTAAACAGTAGGTATATGACAATTTTTCACATTTAAAGATGGATTTAACAAATGTATTAATATGCTAGATGTCACATGATGTGTGAAAAACAGAGTTGATAAGAGAGTTTAGATTAAAATTGGTGGCAGTACCCAGGACCACTAACAGTTACAGATGGATTTAATAAAAATCTATCTAATTTGTTCGAAGCTAGAGTCAGCAGGCTGTTAAACAGACTTAATGGGAGAATTAGATAGAACAAATTGGTGGTACTGAGGTTGGACAACTTATACATTTACAGGTGGATATTTAACAGCTGTATCATATATGATAGGTTAGACTTAGTATGGTGTTTAGACCAGATGAGATAGTATATAAATGCATTTGTGAAGACCACCACATGCTGAGCATGTGAATTTAATTTTCATGGGAAACAAGACTGATTTAGAAGCTTCAACCAATTTGGAGGTTTCATTGTGGTGTAATTTGAGAGACTACTGGCCAGATTGGTTGTTTGCTCTGTGTGTGTGCGCGCGTGTTTGCGTATATGTGTGTGTGAATCGGGTGGGGGGGCTTAGATTTTCTTCTGAAGATCCAATATAGCCAAAATAGTTGTTTGAGGTTACTGAGGTTAAGGTGTAGGTGTAGAACCTATTAGACGCATCGATATTACATCAATGAAATTAACCCACAATGATAGAAAGATATAGGAACTTGTTTGTGTGCCCTTGACTCCATACAGCTCTCTTATTTAGGCTCTTTTTATTGAGGTCATTGCAGATCTTATTACATTTTAAATCACAGAAGCTTACAAAATTTTTATGTGCCCTTCCTTCATTGCCCTTTAATTCAGTGCATATTATTTCTCCTTCAGGGTGAAAAGGTACATGAATACACAAGCCTATTCATGTGTGTTTGTGTGTGTGGGTGTGTGTGTGTGTGTGTGTGTGTGCATACATTCCTTTATGGCCTAATATTTATATAAAGCCACTCCTAGTCAGCAGGTGCCACAGCCACCTATTTCTAATTGAAGACTCTAACTCAACAGCCTCTGGCAAAATGAAACTCTGTAACAAAAGCCCTTCTTTAAGGCCCTTGGTCATGATACTTTCCTTCTGCTAAAGCAGCAGGGCTTTGTTCATGCCATCCTACTGTCCTTATGCCAGATCCTTTTCCAGGTCTCAGGTGCAAAACCTTCTAGTCCACTCGGCTTGTCAGTCTTGAGGACTGCAACTCTGTAAACAGCAATCCATTACCAGTAGCAGAATTTCATCGCCCCTTGTGTGGGACTGTGGTGGCCTAGTGGTTAAGGTACTGGCTATGGACCAGAAAGTCCAGGGTTCAAATCCCACCTCTACCAGAGTTAGGTCTTTGAGCAAGGCCCTTAACCGACAAGTGTTTGGATTGTAAGACTGTATTAATTGTATTGGATAAGGTTGTCTGCTAAATGACATGAATGTAAATGGTATAAAATAGACCAAGAGGGATTGGAACCTGATGCAGACTAAGAGTCCCCAGGCCACAGTAAATAGTCTTCTTAGGTGTTAGGTAAATTCACTGATAAACATGGTTGCTTGTCCTTCTCAGTCAAGAGCTCCCAAAAGAGGAACAAACACACTTTCTCCAAACTTTTTGACTGCTTGTCAAAATAGTCATCAATATTTACTTTATATCAAGATGATAGCTTTACCTATTAAATCTGAGGGATGGAGGTACCCTATGTCTGTCACCCACCAAAGGAAACAGTATTTTTTTCTGTCCATTTTACAGAGTAAAAGGCCATTTAAAGTTCCCAGTCCTTGACAGAGTATTGACCTTGTCACTAATCTAGGAGACCATGTCTCATTTTCCCTTCACAACCTTGCTACAGGCAACAATTACAAATTACAATGTGACCTTTACATAAGTCCAGCAGAGATTCTTGGGTCACAGACTTATTATTATTATCTTCAGTAATGGCAGTATCTTGAAGGGAAACTCAAAAGAGGTCCATGGTAACGCTGGTTGTCTTACAATTGTCTTAAAATTCTGAATAAAACATTGATTTCAGAGTTCAGCCTGGTACTTAAAACCTGGTACTTTATCCTGCAGTAACCTAGCTATCCCTGTGTTGATGTTTTGAAACATCACACATGATAGGACTTTTTAAACAGTTACTAATTGCACATTTTGGTATTGTATCTGAGTTGTGTACTCATTAGATTTTAACCACATGCATTTACACTTTGATCAACTAGATGGAATCCATGCTGCTCCGTGCTTAATATGTCCATCAGCTTGTAACACATGGCCAGTAACTTTGTGTTTTGCACCTTAATGATGGTTCTTTTATATAATGCCTCATTAAAATGTTTTTGTTCTGCGGCGAGTTTGAAATCCTGGAGGGCAGCATTACAAGCATTTATTGATCATCTGGATAATGATACAGCGTAGAGTGAGGAATTTTATTTGCCAGTTATGTCTTGGAGAGAGGGATGCACTAAAATGCACACCTACATATTGTGGACATTGGAGTGATCAAATTTAAATGAGGTTTTATGTTAAACCAGGGAAATGTTGAATACGTTTTACTTCCTCTGCATCCCAAAGAGAAAAATTACCACAGACAGAATGCATGCCTATCTTGCACTGCTTTTACTACATCTGTATTGATGGCCATACTGTGAAAGTGCCTATTTGTCTTTATTCATATAAATGTTGAGAGTGCTTTAATATAGTCGTTTTTTCTTTCAGCTGTGAAAATGTGGCACTGATGAAATAAGACCTGGCTCACAGTTACTGTTTATTTATAAAGGTGTCTGATGTGCTTTGCTTTAGAATGGCAAGGGACAAGGGCTTGTTGGGTGGTGGACGCCTATGAAATTGCCTTAATGAGAGTCACTAAGGTATGCAGTACAATTCATATTACTTTTATTGTTTGTCCATAAAAAATCAAGGCCAGTTCGTTTCATATTATGAACCCATTAGTATATGTCTGGTTAAAATAAAAAAAGAAAAGAAAAAGAAAGAAAAATTATTGAGATAATTAAAATAATTAATTAAAATAGATTTCCAATGTTATGTAGAACCCCAAATCATAAAACCCAGTGCTCCTTCGATGCACTTTGGCTTTTATTTCATTGCAGACAGAACCTAAGATTTGAATCAGACTTGATTGATAAGATTTTAATCAACTTGATTGTATATATTAATGAATATCCAATTCTGCAGTACAAACAGAATACTTAAATAGGAACAAAAATAAACAGGTATGGGGACTTTATATGTGGGCAAATCAGAGTGAGGGAGAGCAGACGCTTGACTGGAGGTGTGTGTGTTTGTGTGTGTGTGTGTGTTGGCAATTAGGGGAAATGGAGTTCAGGATGCTGGGCAAGGGAGCGTGAGGTGTGACATTTGCCTCTGTCAGATGCGCTTACCCAGTTAGCAATCCATGATGATTTGTCCCTGATCAAAGGTGCCCCTGTGCTTGTTGCTTAAGTCTTTAGACCTGCCAATTTCTCCCTTAGCTAACATGACACAGTTAACTTTTAAGACACTATTTTGGCAGTTTCATCTGTGAGTGTTCATAGTGTTTGGCTTATTAATATTTTATTAGGGGTTATGTAGATTAGTCGACTATTACAGTATGAGCCATCGTAAAAGAGGTTACACAAATATAAGTTCCATTTAGTCAGTTAATCTGTTTTAATCAGTAATTTGTTAATTAATACTGCTGTTGGATTTGGACCAGGTACCAGTGTAACACCGGATATAGTTCTGCCACAATATGGCTCAAATAAAGCACTGAACTGCTGTGTTATGTTGCACATTTATTATTCCTGTCACACCCACGGACTGCTCGCGCGACCAAACTCAGCCTATCACACGTACACCTTCACCATCCTTCTGATTACACACACCTGGTACTCATTTACTGTCATCATTACTCGCACTATATATTCCACTCACCACCACTCACTTCGCTAAGCAACGTGGCTATCCTCGATCGCTACACACTTCCTTTGTTTATCGCTCTGCAAACCATGTTTGCTTCGTTCCTCGACTACGTCTTTCGCCATTTCCCCCTGGCATTGTATGCTTTGTGTGCTTTTTTTGACCCTGGACTGTTTGACCCTGCCTTTGCCTCTTGGTTTGAACGCCTGTAACGCAGAGTCTGCCATTTTTAGCGATTGTTACAATTCCATTAGGAAGCACTGAAGCTGTTATTTTAATTTAGAGACCAGCTGTATCTGTTATTTCAAATAAGATTTGACACATTCTCTGCCATTTCTCAATACGCATTTAATTGCGCAAATTAAAATAAAGACATTGTATTTCCTGAGTTGCTTGTGCTTTATCTGTGGAAAACAAGACTAGTGGACTAGTAAAGCTAGTCGTGCAACCCCTACTATATACAGTATTATTTTGAAGTATTGCATCAGCCAATACTCAGCATATTGTAACACCAATATTCAGCGTCGACTTTGTGATCCCTTGGTTTTCCAGTTGGACCTTAAGTAGAAGTGAGTGCTGGAGTAACACAGAGTCCCATTAGATGAGGCCAGTGGAGTTGCAACAGCAGTTGACTGTTTGCCAGCTTACTGTGATCTGCCTCAGGGACAAACACACACACACACACACACACACACCCACACACACACTCTCAAACCTTAGACACACATCTTCATACACATGCGCTATTATAATAACTTTCTACATATTCACAGGGCATTTGTAAACACTGCGTTATATAAGTTTTTAATATTCAGCATGCAATGCATAGTAAAGAAGGCATTTGGATGTCACAGTGATGTATTTAGTTACTTATGTAATGTTAAAGGCAGAGTACAAGTTGTGTCTTTATGCGGCATGTGTAACGTTGTACATCTGTGTGTTTATTATTATGTGTTGTTTAAATCCAAAATAGAAGGCTATTTGTACTACTACATGGGAGTGCTGAACTAAATATGCATATATACTATGCTTTAAAATGACCACAGAGAATGTAAACAGCCTGAACATATCACTGCATTCCTTCGTTATGTTCCAGATCAAAACCCCAGTCCGGCGAGAGATGCTCGGCATCACCGCAGGCCTCTGGTTCATTTTCCTCATATGTGCTCATTCGCTTGGCTTGAAGCATTCTGGTAAATATTAAAGTGCTCAGAGAACCTCTGTCTGGCCTTGTCTTTCACATATGCCACTGACTCTTTGAAGCGAAGAAAGAGGGATCCAGAAGGGGCCAAAACATATTGAATGATGGATATGACTGCAGTAATCTGCCTCCATCCTATACTGTGCATTCTCACTGACTTTGCAGAGATGCTCAAAAAGAATAGAACATAGCATCAATCCATATTTAATAAAGCGGAGGTCAGATCCCGAATGCTGCCAAGAGCCTGGGGGATGCAATACCAGTGCAAGACTGAGGTAATGGAGGGGGAAGGGGGATCAAGCAATCGCACGGAGTTAAATCTAAGACCGTTAGAATGGTTTAGCTTTGGATATGTTTGATTGAAAGGGCTGGGAGAACGACCGCAACACACTGGTAAATCAAGGATTTGTAATTGCAGTGAGTAGGAGCAGGGAGATTGTTGAGAACCCCAAAATCAAGTGAGATGCAATTGCTGTGTCATTCAGACTATTTATGTATCCTATCTGTGAGTAGTTCTCTTCTGCAGTTCTCTGCATTACGTTTGCCTATTCTACTATCTGACCTAGACTCGCACCAGATACCTGATAAATACCTCTGTGCTTGCATCCAACTGCACTGTGAACGCTGCCTAATTTTCTCCACAGGGCGAGAAAGAACAAATCGATCTGTACTGTTGGAAGAGAGAAGCTGAGCCATATTTTTCCAGAGGCTCTTTGGTTAGGTTCTGTGCTATTCAGATGGTTGGTAGATCCCGGCTCGGTGAAGCCACCAGTCTTGGGTGGATTAATGAGGCTGCTCAGCTTATTTGTAATTTGCTCTGTTTAAGGTATCTACTAAATTCAATAAATAGAACTGCACATGAGAACGTAGGTCACGTTAGTCATAGAGTGTCATACATTCTGATAATGTAAAGCAACTGGTGGTCATTACCATTAGAACCATTAGAACTACTGTACCATGGAACAATTAGATTTTGAGAGAGCTGGGATGAAAAGGAGTAGTAATCATCCCACATCACACAAAAATACATTTTCTTGTTACTGAATAGATACAACCCAAGAGTGAATTTTACACAAGGCAGCTTCTATCCAGTGGCTTTTATTTCTGTATAGAGAATTGATGTTTTGATATCTGCAGCTCAAGCAAGGGTGGAACCCGGCCACGCACCCTCCTCCAGAAAACCCAAACCATATTACACACATATACACAGCTCACAAAAATAAGGGGATACTTTAAAATGAAAACGAAACTATACATAAAGCATTTAATCTTTTTTTCAATTAAAAAGTCTTTATTCTAAGTTTAAAAAAGTTGTGCTATAATGAAAGTAAGACAGCTTTTATTTAATTGGTGAAAATGTACTATATAAAAGGCTGAAATTGCTGGAGTATCTACATTTACAGCATTTAGCAGACGCCCTCATACAGAGTGACTTACAACTGATGCAGTCTTACAATCCAGTCAGTTGTGGGTTAAGGGTCTTGCTAAAGGACCCAACTGTGGCAGCTTGGCAGAGGTGGGATGTAAACCCTGGAACCGCTAGGCTACCACAGTCCCAGTATCAGGTTTAAGGTTCCCTGATCTTGAACGTGCCCGTCTTGTAATTTCCCATCCCTTGCAATGGCTGTACAAGACGATTTAATTGAATGCGAGGAATGGAGAGCCATTCAGACCACAATGGCAACAGCACATGGAACATCCCAAAGTCTGATTAGCAAAGTGTTAAATCATTTTCAAGAGACTGGAACAGTATGAAGAAGACTAAGGCATGGCCACCAATCTGCCACAACAGCAAGAGATGACCGCTACTTGATTTTACTGGCAAGAAGGAGCAAGCGCAGAAATGCAACAGAGTTGTGGGGACAGTTTCATGTGGCCACTGGACAATGGATATGCTTCCAGACAGTGCAAAATCGGCTCCATCATGTTGGACTGCATGCCTGGACACCAATGGTATACATTCCGTTATCTGCTGAACACCATAGAACCCGCTGAAGGTGGGATGGTGAGCATCGTCACTGGAACCGTGATGAGTGGTCAACTGTCCTCTCTCAACTCAGTTTACAACCTGACAATCATCATGTCCTGATCTGGCATGAACGAGAAACACAGGAGAATCCATGTTTCATGCGAGAAAAGAACTCCTTCAGTGGTGGTGGAATCATGGTTTGGGCTACATGTCGTCAGAAATGGATTTGGAAAGGGACTTCTGTCAGATACAGAGAAAAATGTTTTAGATGATATATCTTATATTTGCCATCACTGGACAGGACACTTTTCTGGATGATAAAATGTACTATCATGAAATATATACGTATTTGTTTGATAAACTGTGGTATTTGAGCACTAACATGGAAGTTGTGTATAGGGCAGGACCAAGGTTACAGCATTCACATACATCCTTATGAGTCGTCTGATAATTATGGAAGACACCCACTATGAAAGAGGCAAGGCAAGCAAGTATCTGAAAGTGTCTTTATTCAACGTAAAGAATAGCTCGGACACAAAAAAGATTAAAACAGCATCATAATACTATCATCAGTCCCACAACAGATCACAACAGACTGTAACACAACCTTAAAACAAGTTACTACAAAAAGCCTTTTCTGACAGTAAAGCCTTTATCCGAAACATTTCAGATGCAGCGACACAGTGGCAGGGAGGGGCCATTTTTGGCATGGCCATCTAAAGACTTTTTTATCGTTAACAGATATGCTGGATATTGATCAGTACATGGTTCACTAAAACACTGTTTCTTGGCTTACAGTGTAATTTGCTTCAATATTTAGATTCTCATGCATATCTGGATTTGTCCACAGTGGCTAGGTTCACATTACAGGGTTGACGTGACATAAGCATGATTCTGAACGAGACAATGTGATGTTTTTAAACAATGGGACGTCCACACACAAATGTGAACCAAACAGAGTGATCAGAAAACTGAACTGAGCAATAAAGCTTGCAATGTGTACATAGCCAATGTTACGTAGTATAGGAATAGATCTATGTCTAATTCTTTTAAAGTTAGCAAAATATTGTAATGTCTGTAATTACAGACTGCTAGGGCAGTGTTAACAGAGTACTTTCCTCACTTTACTGTACTGCACAGGAACTCCAAGATTTGGCACACTGACAGATCTCAATGATCTGAGTTAAAGACGTAAGCGATCCAAGAAGTGGGCCACTGCCAGAAGAGGCTGATAACTGCACTTGGCTGTGTGAACACAGGAGAGGCAGAGGGTCACGGAGGCACCACGGGCACTCAGCACAGTGGGATAAAACAAAACACTCGACACAGCCAGAGCCATACAAACCCTTATCGATTTATAATTAATAGCACAAACATTTTCCAGAGCAAGAAGCATGAGCTAAAAGCTACCTAGCCAGCATCATTTGGAACTAAAAGCTCTAGGAGCGGCTTCAAATATTCATGCAGACGCAGGGGAGATCATTTCTGTCTTATGTCCTTATATCTGCAGAGAAAACGAAAAGATTTGGCCCAGCTGTGGTGAAATGACAACAGTAAGCAGGGCTGATGGTCTAAGCTAAGCAACATTCATGAATACAAATGCCACTTGTAGAAGAAGTTAGAAGAGGTTATGGTTATAGGATGAGGAAGGAGGGAATGTCACAATCCTGTTTGTCCAGTGTTATTCCAATACCGCCATGTTTACAGTAACAAAGCCTAATCTCTGCAATCAAAAAGGCTTCTGCAATAAAAGCCTCAGTCTCGTGGAATCCAGTGTTATGATAATTTCAGTCTTGATGTTCAGGTGAGTGATTATACACGGTCGCTGCTGCAAATATGTCAACAACTGGGATAAAAAAAAGCCAAGTCATTCATATTATATAATAAGGGTGCAAAGGGCGCACTAATTAATAGCTATTATGCTGTGACCCAATAGATAAGTTAATCACTAAGCACTCAGTGAATTGAAATGCTATATTATTATTATTTACGAAATAACTATTTGTTATGGCCTTATTACTGAACAGACAGCTGTTGGCATGTTACATCAGCATTTATACAAACACACAGTACCAGACAGATCATTTATAATGCAATAACCAATACAGGTATGCATCGTTTAACATCCAGGCCTTAAAAATTAGAATAGGAAAAATAATCAAGTAGCTGACAACTAATATTAGTTAACAGGTAATTACTGACTCATTAAGAGCATGATAGTTATTAATTAATGCCCACATGCAACCCCAAACGTAAAGTAATTCCTCCAAGTTATGGAAGTTGTGAAAGATAGAATCAGCCTTAAGTCACCTAACATCAGATCTCTGCAACAACAGACTGGACACAGACTTTTTTCAACTCTTACAGAATTGAAGAAAACACAGTTTGTTGTTAGAAATACAATTTTATGTAAATATTCAGCTCACTGTATGCTCACAGCCAGATAGAGTAGGAAAAGTCACAATTAGTACAGTCCCAAATGAAAACTATGTCACTGGCATTTTTCATCACAGAAAACTCAATTGCACTATGCGCGCACACACACACACACACACACACACACACACACACACACACACACACACACACACACACACACACACACACACACTATAGGCAAAACAGTTCTTGCTTGCAACATCTCTGAAAAGGTCATTTGAAACTGTAGATAATTTGGCAATAATCATGATGTATGGACTGAGACAGCAAGTCGTAAACAGAAGAGGGTTTTTTTTTTGGAGGAAGGCAGCTTTGTCAATTCAATTCTGGCATGGCATCAATGCATCTTCAGCACAAGTTTCCGAAACCTGTGTGATTTGTAACGCAAGTCTCACTTATAAAGCAAGGAATTGCTTTGCCTCTGTTGAAACTTTGTGTGGCCTGGCACTGTCCTTAAGCAACACCAGGTCCTGTTTTCAACTAGAACAATCTACTCACATTTTAATCACAGTGTAACTAAAACCATGACACAACCACCAATAGGCACAAGATTAAAACTTGAATGAATACTCGAACTATGGCATTTCCAACAAACCAGGCACGCTCGTCAGATATTTGCCATCCAGCAAAATTAAAAGCAGTGGGCATACAACTTCCTTGTCTATCCCCTGGGTCATCTATTATAGACTGTGGAGAGTGGTGCACTTTCAACAACAACTAGCCCACAAAGATATAGCAAGCACGCTGACAGAACATCTACCAGAGCACCATCCACACGTTAAGATGCAGTGATTCGCAAAAGCTTTCGGACATGCAGAAAACTGTAGGAATTGTTTTTTTTGCATCCATTTTCGTACAGGAAGTGAGAGGTCTCCCGTTAAAAGAGGTATAACTCAGAATAAACATGATGGCAGAGCAAAAACTGAGCTGGCGAATTGGTCAGAGCAGAAAAGAGATACTAACAAATGAAAGCCTACTACTAAAAACTACTAAAATTCACAATATGGAGCAGCAAGACAAATGAGTTTTAAAAGGTGATGCCAATTACTTTACCCTAGCCTAAAGACAGCAGAACTACTACAAGTGTTTCTGGAGACTGGCAGTGACAAACGGACATTAATCTATTTTTGTGTTAATGGCTTAGACATAAATCCAGCTATCCAAGTATTACAGTTAATCAACACAGCATTGCACCATTGCTGTCAGACAATTCCATTAATCTAATCTTTTTTAGCATAAAAATACATCATCTAGAGTGCTGTAATATTTCCCAGCATTGTGTTGCACAGACTACAATTTCCAAGCACCAGTCACTATTTCGATCGGATTCACTATATACACAAATTCTCACTTGTGCTGGCGTCGGATAGATATGAATACAGATTTGTCTATTTGCTGCACTACATCACTGTACATGTCATTATTTTTGTACAATTGCAAGGATGCTGTTGAGCAGGGAAGCCCAGCTGCTGTTTTAGAGGCTCAGACTAAACCCTGGACAGTTTGGGGCATTTCCCTTTTCACACAGTTCAGTAATTACAGTAGGTGTGTAAGAGCAGGAAGAGCTACAGAGGTTACTGTATATATTGTATTGTCTAAAATGTATATCCTGTAGAGATACTACATAGCATTAATATGTTTATAGTCATTCACAAAAATATTTCCTGCATGTGGTTCTACTTGTGATTTACAATATTTGTGTTACATATATAATGCCAACATCCTATGAACTAACTACAGCCCACAGGACAGTAAGGAATCTATAGTCTTAAAATAAAACGTTTTTTTTTGAGAAACAACACAGACCTCACTCTAAAATATGTCATTATATTGTAACTGGAGGTGGGAATAGTGTTGAGATTGTCATGCATTAATATACATTAATATCAAGAGCGCATGTGGCTTATGAATGGACCTTACTTACTCCTTTTACATTCTATAAGGTAAAATGTTTTCCATCCTTGCATTTAATCCTCTCATCCATCTCATTTAGTGTGGGGTAATGTGTTACGCACTGAAAGCTATTGATTAATAGCTGTCGTTATGATTCATGGAAATGATGAAGTTAATGTTTTTTTGCTTAATATAGCTTGCTGTTACATAAGTACATACGTTACGCAACTTTGAAAGAAAAATACGTTATAAATTCACGTGTAAATCTGGCACTTTCTACATAGAGAATGCTAAAGTTTAAAACTTATATTCGTTATGGACTGGCACGCTTTTTTTTTTTTTTTTTTTTTTTTTTTTACATGTTTTTTTTTACATGAGCTTCTATACCGTCACTCACTGTGAGAGTACAAACGGTATGCAAATCACAAATACAGAAATACACAAATACCGCTGATGTGTAACTCCTCTTCATATTTGCCATGTTTGCCTCCTTAAAATGATGTAGAACAGAAATGTACTCCTACTATGTTCTCTAATCAGTTGCAAAGAGGTACGCAGTCATGTGATTTGTCATTGCAAAGAAAAAAAAAAAATAACACGTGGATAATAATCACTAAAACATTCATGCAGGAGAACAAAAACACAACAGAGATGCATGTATAACAAAATATTTGAAGTTGTATATTCTCGGCTGATTTTGAGATGCCCCTATGGGAGGTCAGTAATCAGGGACATCGTTTATGTCAGCATGTAATGATGTTTAATCCCAACAAGAGAGGAATTGAGAAAGGCACACAGTTTCTTTACCTTTGAGCCTGCTTTGGCTGCAAAAAACAAGAGTCACCCAACCAGAAAAAAACAAAGACCCATGGAGACGAAAAGCAATTCTAGATGATCGTGCTTCAAATTGCAATTTGGCTTTGCCTCTGAGAGCAGCCGCAGGAAATTATGAATGGCACACCTAAGGACATTGCTGTTGGCTGCTGAAGGCTACAGGAGTTTGCCATGGCGACTGATATCCAGGAGTGACTCTGGGTTTTCTATACATCAATAAACAATGTGCGGTGACTACATGAGCATCAGGGATCTTAGGTAATTGGTAACATAAAAAAGTGTGACCAACACAACATGTCTCCCAAAAGAACACTATTCTGAAAAGCAAATCATAGATTGAACTATAATATTTACAGTGTAAAATGGAGCCAGCTTTAAATGATCACAAGAAGAATGTCAATAAATAAGTGAATAAATAAACAAATAAAGCACATTGGAAATGTCGTAGTACTGTATGGCTACTCCAGACATGACTGGAAGT
Source organism: Parotocinclus haroldoi (assembly GCA_034779995.1). Taxonomy (NCBI): domain Eukaryota; kingdom Metazoa; phylum Chordata; class Actinopteri; order Siluriformes; family Loricariidae; genus Parotocinclus; species Parotocinclus haroldoi. The sequence continues at coordinate 33,138 of JAUZST010013019.1, forward strand.
TCACTTTACGTTGTTGTTTCTTGGGTCGTTGTGTTTCAGTTTCAATCTTGGGTGCTGGGCCTCCCAATAGATGGCTTCCTGTTGACGTAGGTGGCCCAATAGGCCAGGTTGAATATGAAGAACAGTACAGGGAAGATAATACGTGAGATCTTGTCCACCTTGCTGACGCGGTTGTAGGACTTCTTCACGCCCTCGCAGATGTATTCGCCGTCCATCCTGGAAAGCCGTACCTCTCGCACTGGCTGGGAAGGGGCTGGGGACGAGACCGTGCTGGAAGCACTCTTAGCAATTGTGGTTAGGCCAGGCTCTTTGACCACACCCATTTGGTAAGTGGTGCCCACAATGTTGAATGTGTTGTTGGTCTTTTTAGAGAAGGAAGCTGACTCTCGTCTCTGGGGGATCAGAAAACAGAGGCAATCAGTGTGTGTCGGCGTTATAAACATATTCCTGCTTGCAAATTCATCAATAGCACAACTTTCAAAATTAAGTTTTATAAATCACAGCATGTAGACGAATGAAGAAATGAGAGGAGTCAGTGGCAAGGAAAATACTCAGTGAGAAGCATTGAGAAAAAACTACATTGCAGGGATGAAACTACTGCACTAAGAGAACTACATAAAATGCATTAGGAATTAGAACAACACTAACAACGATTTTAATCAGTAAAACTACAGATTCTATTACAGAATACTTTTTAAATAAGTTCTAATGAGTTTTAATAAATTAAAGTTCTCTTTATAACGTTGTTGGTTTCCTGCTTTTGTCCTGTATCGTTTTCTCTTTTTGGCTTGCCTATGGCAAGACTCTCCCTGCCAATGCTAACGTCTTGCTTAGGTGCATTTATTGTGTATTGCTGCTTCTGTATCTAACACTTATAAACCCCAAAGACACTTCTTTGAGATGGATTTTGGTACTTCCATAGCTGTGGGCTGTTAACACAACCTTTTAAAGTATACACCCATGATAGATGTCTGACTGTCTATTGGGAAACGACAAGACAAAAGGATTTATAGTAAGCAGGACATCACAATCTCCTTCACTCTATTCTCATATTAAATAAAGATCAGAGACGGTCCATGTGAAAAGAAGCTTATTACAAAATAGTGGGTCAAAAGTTTATGTGTGAAATGAGAATGATGGAGCCACCATGGGCTACCAAACACACTGGTTCAGATGAAGTGTGAAGCCTTGTTGTTTTACAGGGCTATCATATATCTGCTTTGTTTTTTCCAGAGCCAGCAGAAGCCTGATGTGAGCTGGTGCACACTGTGCCGGACGAGGGATTATTAACGCATTGCTCAACCTCAATCAATTCTAGGAATTACGGCAGATTGAAGCACATACAAACAAAAACACACAGATAAACGCATTGGCCAAGGTATATTTCAGTCTTTCTAGTGCTGACTGTGTCCCCCGTCGAGCTGAATATCCCCCGGCCGTGACTACATTTGCCGGGTGATGTCAAGCACCTGCTGAAAAGAAAAGAACCTCCTGCCTGGATGGAGAGGCAGAAAGCAACATATTCAAGTAAGCAAGCAAGGGCCTCTGGCTGATGAGCAACAAATACATATCAGTGGGAGATATGATGAACTGACAGGAATTCAAGCAGCTGCAAATGAAATATGCTGGATGGATGATTCAGTGATCAAGGCATTTGGCTACTAATAGGAAAGGTTGTGAGTTCAAATAACAGTTCTTTGAGCAAGGAATCCTAAACTTGAACATTGTTCTGAATAAGGGTAGGTGCTAAATGCTGTCAAAGCAGGTACAGAAAGTATAGAGTGCGAAAAGTTTGATCTGTGAACAAATCTGGTATTTACTCTAAGCGGCAACAAATACCATTAGTTGCTGTTTTACATACAAGACTCCAGAGGCAATAATTACTGTTTGAAAATTGTGAGCAAATGCGTTTTACTCTCACACCATTTGTACTGAACCTGAGGAGAAGCGTTTCTTAGCAGAAGCCATTACTTCACAGAATAAAATAACAATGCTACAATAGCAGAGACTACTTTCATAAACACGCTGGTAATGACCCCAAAAAGAGCCTTTAAATAGAATGTACTCCGCTTTGAGGGCTATCAGTGTTTTAAGGAGCATGTATGAATATATAAAACATATTCCCCAGGCTTTATGCTAAAATCACAGCTTATGGCAGAACTATCAATGAAAAAATTATGCACATATTCAGTCCTGTACAGGACAAGTCCACTTCAAATACAGGCAATGGAAATCTTAGCTCTGTAACTACAGCAGGCTGGCAACAAAAGTAGTGAAGATTTGTACCTGTCAACCTGTGTTATGCTTCAGGATGTGATATAACACTTCAATGTGTTATGCTTGAAGAATATTTAATATTGCTTTGGGAAGTTGGTACTTTGGGTAGTTTGAAAGAATACTCTATCTTCAGCACAACAAAGTGTCTAAAATCACTCTACACAAGTATATTCAGAACAATTTTTACAGCAAATGAATATTTTGGTCATATGGATTTGGAATAATCTGGATTATGTAGAAATGTAATGCACTTACAACACCACTAAATATCATCATTATATGAACTTATGCTCTTGGGTGACAAAGCTGGTGTTACCTGATTATGTCTTCCATCCAGGTTGTCCTTTTTTATCTTCCTTTCTAGGATTCAAACTTTACAACTGTGACATGCAGTCTTATGTTTTAGGCCATGCTAAACTAATTATATATAATAATTATAATTTTCACATTTAAAAAAAAAAAAAAAAAAAAAA
>JAUZST010013020.1:0-11197 GCA_034779995.1 Parotocinclus haroldoi
GATCGTTTCGAAAAACTTGTTTGCAAATTTATTTTTCAATAAACAAAGTTGGTAAGCAACAGTAGTTCTTGTTTGTAAATTCTCTATACGTGTAAAATCGCACAATAAAGATTTAATAAACATTTAATATGTTACATAAATTATAGCACATCCCGTCTTGTAACATAGGGCATGTTCGTTTAATCAGACCAGCTGGTTATTAGGACCAAAACGATCGCGTCCCGATGTGGCCGGATTAACCAGATTCGAATGTAATAAGAATTCACTGCAACCTGGTCCCATTCAGTCACATTTCAACTTAAACACATCACAAACTCAATAAATCATACACACAGAGTGATAATACCTTTGAAAGGTACATTTTTCAGTTTCACTGGAATGACCTGCTTCTTTTCCTGGCTGTTCTGTTTCTCTCGTTCTTTCTTGGCCTCCAGTCTCCGTTTGCGAGCAGATTTGACAGGCTCGGCTAGCAAACGAACCTCTCTTGGGAAGGCAGAGAGCACCTGCAGAGCTCCAGTCTCTATCTTAGCCCTCTGCCCTTCCACATGACCAAACTCATCGGTCTCTGAAATCTTATAGAGAGGCAGGACATGGAGTTGTTCGTCCTCTGGAATGTTTCTCACTGCACGATTATCCTCTTTAGTTAAAGTGCATACCTGCCGGATAGACAGTCATACATCAGTCTTTGTTGTATTACACTATCCCAAATCAGTAAAAAGTTGGTGGCAGGATGGAAAATACAAATTGCAGTTGCAGACAGTATGAACCCAAGATATCTCATACTTTGTTTCGTCAAATTCGGTTCATTTGTTAATATAACGCTATTGCTGCATTTTAGGCATGTAACACAACCCAAAAAATCAGACAGAGGTCATTTAGGAATAGTACTGTTCCTCAAAGAAATACTGGAAGATATCTGTACATGCTTCTTCACATATAGTGCATAATATCATTTAACCATTCAAGAAATCTGGAGGAATTTTAGTGTGTAAAGGCTAAGAGTACAAGTCAAAGATGAAGAATTCATTAGCTCTGATCCCACAGACAGTACTTCTTCAAGATCCATAATTCACAAATAGCTGAAATAGCCACATGGCCAAGTATTACTTTATGGATATGCAACAGAACTACTCTGCGCACAAAAATAGAGGATATTTCAAAATGAATACAAAGAGGATCCCACAAGAACTGCTGGACCATCTGATCCTGTCCATGCCCCAACAAGTTCAAAAGCCAAGGCATGTCATGGAGCTAGTGTTAGCGCCCTTGGCAAAGGTTGTTTACACTTCTGTGATGCCAGCATTGATGTGGAAAAGTACATTGGGATCTTAGAGCAACATATGATGCCTTTGTCACCTAATCTTTTCCAGGGACATCAATGTATTTTTTTTTTGCATTATCTTTCATGTTAATGTCAAATCACATGCTGGCGACATTAAAATGTAAATAGGAAAATAGGAAATAAACTGACCTGTCCCTAATAGACAATGGGTGGGGATTTTTGGAAAAAAAAAAAAAAAGGAAGAATGGAACAAAATATAATAACTGAAATACTAAAATCAATCAAACTGTTTTTAAGAATGTGTTACAGGCCTGAAATGCAGGAATGGACGTTTATTAACAAATGAAATAAGGTTGACCAGACAAAAAAATGACATATCTCAGGTTAATTCTGTGTGCAATAAAACAACATGCATTATTACATGCATGCTAGATACGGGTTATTCAGAAACACAATTGATTATAGGTTTTAATGACATATTGGGGTGGCAATTGTGAAAGCCGTTTTGTTGAAAATCATTAGGTTTACATCAGGTTTTTTCATTATTTCAAGGAGAATACATTTGCTTTCCATGAGAGCTTAAAATGCCTTCATGTTTACATTGTGACATGAAGGTAATCAAGCTAATTAATATATGTTTAATTATTCCTGTGACAACAGCAGCATGCATCAAAATTAGAAGCATGCTAGTGTCAAATCACTAAATTACCCTATAGCCTATAGACTTCAAACGCAATTGAAATTAGAATTCAATTAGAATTTATTTATATAGAGCTTTTTACAATGGAACATTGTCTCAAAGCAGCTTTACAATATTATATTATTATATCTTAAAAGGCCAATCCCAAGTTGAGCATGCCTAGGGCGACAGTGGTAAGGAAAAACTCCCTGAAAGTAGAAGGAAGAAACCTTGGGAGGACCAAGACTCAACAGGGGACCCATCCTCCATGGGTGGCCTACATGTTAGTAGATACTAACTAGTAAATACTTATTAAATATATTACATTATAGGTAAGTAATTTAATTCAAATAACAAACCAATAATACAAGTTAAATTAGTAGTTAAAATTAAACTAAATTATAACAAATATTGTAAAATGAGTCCTCAGTGGGAGGCCCTTGGAAGGACATAGTCTCCTAATGGCCAAACGATAGAGCAATTACTCCATTGTAGGAAGACTGCTCACTAATGTTTAAAGAATTTAACCTGCATTTTAATAGCCTAATCTCCAGCCTTGTAAACACACACGGCACATACCAACCAGTTTGTCACAAGAACGCAGTGTTATCCAAAAAGGGGCCAACCATGTAAACACGCAGCATTCTGGTCTGATGGAATGATTTATTCATAACATTGGCAGCATAATCAAACAATGCACATAGAAAGCACAGGCCTTATTCTATTTCATCATCAGCTTCACCTTCCTACCAATCTCCATGAGCTACTGATCTTTCAGTGCTCTTACTCTCATCTTTTTTGTCCTTTAAATATATTTTAATATAAAACAAGCTCACGCACAACGAGTCTACCATATTCTAACCCATTCCTCAACCTGAGGGTTTAAGGGTAAACTGTGTGTCCTGTTTTGGTATTTTTTGAGCTCGGTCACAAAGTGTACCTGTAAATGTGTGTGTATACATATATATGTGTTTGTGTTGGTTGGTGTGTGTGTGTGTGTGTGTGTGTGTGTGTGTGTGTGTGTGTGTGTGTGTGCTTAAGGAAGTTTGTGCACCAATCCAGCTTTTTGCTACTGTATCATTTTTGAAGTTCTTATATGAAGGACACAAGGAGATGGCATTTAACAAAAACAAGACAATTTAACCAAAATCACATTCAAAAAAGCCTGATAAAAAAAAAGAAATAAAAATAAACTCAAAATGAGTCCGCGTGGCAGACAAGGGAAACGAGAGGCGCTGGTCCTGCCATCTGGAGGCACTCTGGCATAGCTAACGTCTCGCACACATGGGAGAGGCGTGCAGCTAGAACCCATGCCACACAAAACAGGATGAAAAAGATGTAAAGGGGATAGAGAAAAAGAATTAGGGAGGCAGGTTAAGTGAATGACATACTGTATAAAGAAAAGCACCTGACAAAACAATGGACAAAAGGCCAGCCTTCTTCCATGTCACGCCGATAGGCAGAGTGAAATGGTTTGAGGGGTTGAGGCAAATACTTTTGGGTAGGAAGTGGCACACATGCCACGAGAAAGTGAAAAAAGGCAAAGCATGACCGGACACTATGCACTTTAACACACACACACACACACACACACATCTAATAAGTTTCTCCACTCTCCACAGAAACACAGCGCGAGTCCAGGTTAACAGTCCAAAGAAACAGTCCCATGTAAGAGCTAAAGGACAAGCCGGAGCCTTAGCCGCTGCTCCCTGAGGCATCTGCCCACAGCACCTTTACCTGCCACCCCACTCTTTCCTCCCAAGTAAAATCTTAGTGTGCTGCCTCCCTCAGGCTCACAAGTACAGTTCCTTAGCTCTGATGTGCTGCAGCTTCTCACGCAGCATGCGGAACGAAGGCCGCATCCCCGGGTCCAGGGTCCAGCACTGTTTCATTAGGTCATACACCACAACGGGGCAGCCGTCAGGGGCATCCATCTTGTAGCCCTTTTCCACACGTGGCACCACGTCTTTAAGAGGCTACAGACACACAATAGGAATTTTAAAAGTTGCACTTGGGAGTTCAAGTGTGCAAAAGTAAATAATAGTTCACACTGATCATAACAATGGTATAGAGAAAATCCCAATTTACAGTGTTCCCTCGCCATTTTGCTGTTTACCTTTCATGGCCTCAGTGCATTGCGGGTTTTCAAAATATATCGATGGAAAAAGTATATCGCGAACTTTCGCCGTTTCTCTGGTTTTTGCGGAACTTTTACATTTAAAAAAATCACAACATTTATAACAATGTATTAAAAATATTAAATCTAACAATAAAGGAATGTTATAAATCATAAAATAATTACGTTTTACAGTAAATAGCTGTTGTGTCTACTCAGTGTGTAGGATATGACGTGCTGTAAGCTCGGTGCAGACGGAGCATGCGTGATACGAGAGTGATGTATGGTGTGTTAAGTAAAGAGAACGTTTGATTACTTCAGCGTGTTGCTTGATAATTCAACAGTTAAAACACTACAACAGCGTATTTATTCAGTTCCACGGCTAAAATAATGTATACATACTTAAATAAACATAGTGTCCCTACTTCACGGATTTTCGTTTTATCGCGGGTAGTCCTGGAACGCATGTATGCTAAATATAATCTTACATTTAAATATATGTATTTAATAATTAGAATGATGTCACTTTTTGCAAGAAGTCAGGAGCTTCATGACATGGCTGAGCAGCTGTATGCAAGTCATACATCACAAAGCACACTGCTTAGTGTCAGATAGTGGTGTAAAGCATGCTGTCACTAGACTCTGGCAGTCTGATGGACGAGTCTGGTGTTTGGTGAACCTGCCTGACTGCATTGTGCTGAATGTATAGTTTGTTAGAAAAGGGATTATGGTGTGCTGTTGTTTTCCAGGGGTTGACCTAGGTCCCCTGAAGGAAAATCTTCATGGTTCGGGATACAAAGACATTTTAGACAAGGGAACACTTCTCATTTTGTAAGACTGTTGGGGGTAGCACTTTGTCCCTAGTGCACAAAGCAAGGTTCATAAAGGCCTGCTTGGGAGAGTTTGTTGTGGAAGAACTTGACTGGCCTGCTCAGAGGTCTGACCTCAACCAAATAATAAAAATCAAATAAATATTAAATTTAGAACAAGGTGTCACAAAGGAAATGAAAAAAAAAAATCAGATATTTTACATTTTATGAAATCATTAGGTCTTGATATCCTATAGATATGACGTGACAGGTGGCAAATCCCACTAGTCATTCATAAACATGGGCAACATTTCAAAATGGAACAGATTCTGTGGTCTAGATATTTAAAAAGATCTCTGCAAAAGATTGTGCTTTAAAGTATATGCCACACAGGGTGACTTCAAGTGATGTTTTTCAGCCAATAACTCTGATTACAGTGCATTAAAACTGGTGATAAGCTTAATTTTTGTTTATTATTTAAAAAGCTCTTTGCTCAGCGTTAATAAATGTGGTGACTGCCCTCTGGTGGTCTATACGAAAAATAAACCCGAACCAAAACATTAAAAAGAAAAACAACAACAACAAAAAGGAAAAACAAAAGCCCACCAATTAGGAGTAAGCAATAGTACAGTATTGTACAGTACAGGTAGACCCTGATTTACAATAGGGTTACATTGCTACAAATCCATGGTAAGTCAAACTTATCGTAATTTACATACTGTATATATAGTTGAATGGCTATATTAAACACATTTAAAACAGGATCACAACCACCTTTTCCACATGGTGCATTTTCCAGTGCTCATTATTTCTGCTGTGTGACTCCCTACGTCACTCACTGCCAAGTTTATTCACTCATCTCAGTGTAGTGTGTGCACTATGCATCACTTGCCTGGAATATATATTTATCACTTAATTCCCATAGTGAAGTCAAAATTTCCTAACTCCATCATAAATGGGGGACTACCTGTATTGATGCTTATTATAATGCAACCTAGTCAGCAAGTCAAGTTTCTTACAATTCTGGGATAAGGCACACGGCCAAAAGAGTAGATCTCCCAGAGCAGGACACCATAGCTCCAGACGTCAGACTTGGTGGAAAACCTCTGTGAGAACAGAAAAAAACAAACTTAGATAAGGACATGCCTGACAACTAGAGGCAGGAATGAAAAATCAAGACATTACAAGCTATAGTCAAACCCTGTCATTTAAATGACACGAATAATCACGTTTAATAATAACAACAACATATTTCACAAATTACCTTATTTCTTACTGATAGGAAGGAAAAAGAAGGTGCACATAGACTTACACAACTTCATTTTCAGGTTTCTCATTTTAAGTTTTTGATTTTGGTCCAGAAAGCTTGTAGGTGGATTAAAATACTTTACAGTTTACACTGGGAGATGCATATGGGAGTTTGGACGCCAGGTTTGACTGTTTATGAGTTAAAATGGGGTGGAGCCAACAAACAACAACCAAACAGATTTTTTTTAAAAGTACGTTTACTTGATTTTCTATGGTCATTTAGAAAACAAGAAACATCAGGTCATTATTAGAAGTGGCCAATGAGGGAAAATGCTTTTAGGACTTCTAGGTTCATTGTTATCACTGTTAAAAGGTATGTGGATATGACCTTCTCTCTGAGAGCTTCGGGGGATGTCCATTTAACAGGCAGTTTGGCTGTGTCCTGAGTGGACGAGGCTTCCTTCGTCAGACCGAAGTCGCTCACTTTAGCAATGTTGTCTTCAGATACTAGAACGTTTCGTGCTGCCAGGTCCCTGTGCACGAAATTGTTTGCCTCGAGGTATTCCATAGCCTCACACACATCACTAAGGGGAGAGAGAAAAATGACACGAAAAATTGAAAACGTCAAACTGAGTAGAAGGAATATGGCAGAACTATTCCAAAAGCAAAAGCATGAGTGACATTCTGTACGAAGGCAGCACAACTCACAGTGAGAATTTAAGTAGGCACTCTCCCCCAAGTACAGTACGACCTCTTGAGCGTAGGTAGTCTACTAAGCTGCCCTGTTTCACAAATGTTCAAAGAGAGAAAGAGAGAGAGAGAAAGAGAGGAGAGAGAAAGAGAGAAGAGAGAAAGGGAGAGAGGAAGAGAGGAAAAGAAAGGGAGAGAGCGAGACAATTCAATTTGGAGACACAATCATCAGGGAACTGAGTTGAAACACTGAGTTTGATGTTTGATACACAGTATAGTCACTGAATTCACACTAACTGACAAAAAAATTACTAAGAAATGTCTGATTACTACAAAACACTGCATACAGTTATGTATCAGGCAGATATGTAAATGACTACAGATGAGGTCTAATTAAACACTGGGTCTAGCCACAAGAGGGTATTAAAAGTACTTTCCCCGAGGCACTATTTTTGGGTAGTGTACGTTTTGGTGAGAGATATACGAGTGATAAACATGCCTATACAACGCACTTGAAGACATTTTGCCCAGTTAACAGAGTTGAGCGAGGGTGCATTATTGAACTGAGTAAGAAAGTGGTTCTATGAATTGCCTGCCATCTAGGCCAATGGGAACTAGCTGCCGGAGCTGTGGAAGGCAGTGGTACTGCGAGGGCACATGCACAGCAAACAGGTACTGGATGTCCAAGACAGACCACAAGTAAAATTTTGTTTTTATCTGCAGACAACTATGAGCAGTGGAATCTTGTTTCTGCCCATTTCCAGGCGCTTTGCAGAAGGAAATTTGATGTCATGGGACAGCCCTTTTCAGGTCCCTCCAGAGATCCTCAGTTGGGTTTAGGTCAAGGCTCTGGCCGGGCCAGTCAAGAATGGTCACAGAGTTGTTCCGAAGCCACTCCTTTGTGATTTTAGCTGCAGAATTTTTTTGTAACCTTGACCAGATCTGTGCCTTGCCTTGGACCAAAGAGATTTTCTGTTGTGGAATTACTGTTTTTCTGTTTATGGACTTTATCTTCTTTTGTGTGTCCAAAGAAAAGTAAGTGTCTCCATTGTTCATTACTGTGTTGCTATGACATTATTGATGTGTATTGATAGTCTGTGAATATGTAATATATGCTAGATTAGAGGTTTCAATATGCATATTATTTTAGTGTAGTATTATTTTAGTGCAGGTGTATAGTTATGTCCTTGGTTGCTAGTGTTTCAGATAATTTCAGATCAGATAATTTCAGATAAGATCATAATATCAGGGTGATATAGTTATTGTGAATCTTTTGTACATGTTTGGAGAAAGAGAACTACAAGTCCTATGATGCTGGACTACATTCAATATGGTAGATGTTCATTGGTTACATTTGTAGCATTAGCAACAGTTAGCAGCTAATATATTTATTTGTTTATTATAACGATTTTATTTATTCCTTTATTTCTACTATTTAATTATTGTTTCAGAACCACATTTGAAGATAACCGTGTGGATACGTCAATAAACACCCTTGTTACTCTTGTGTGCATCTATCCCTGTTTCTGACCGGACAGCCGTAGTGATTGTCTTTTGGGTGAACTGCCTAGGGAAGTTGGAAACAATAACACACTTCTTTTCAGGTTGTTTTTTTTTTACCTCATGACAGGTGTGTGCCTTTCCTGATAAAGTCCAATCAGTTCAGTTATACAAAGCTGGACTTCAATGAAAGAGTAGAACTATCTCAAGAAGGATTACTAAGAAATAGACAGCTTGTGAGTTAAATATGAATTACACAGCAAAGGGTCTGAATACTTAAGACCATGTTATATTTCAGTTTTTCTTTTAAAATAAATTTACAAAAAAGTGTATGTCTGTTTTTCTTGTCAAGATGGGATGCTGAAATAAAATTATTATTTTTTTTGTTAAAAAATGGCTGCAATGAAACAAAGAGTGAAAGGGGTCTGAATACTTTCCGTACCCAGTGTGTGTGTGTGTGTGTGTGTGTGTGTGTTGTGTGTATTAGAAACACCACATGTAGTAGCATGCTGCACCTCCTTTGGCCTTCTCAGCCAAAGCATTTCTGCTTGAATTTAATTCACTATGGGTGTCGGAATTCTGCTGCAAGAAAATAACCCTACATAGACAGGATCGCTTCTTGCAATTGCTGCAAATGAGAGTGAGGAACCGACTTGCCCTGTACAGTCCGTTCTATAAGATTTCTACATTTTTGGTTACCAGTTTTAGCAGGCCACAGGTCTCTGTCTTGTGATATATCAACACTGGTATAAGCGTTAATGCAAATGTTTAAAATGCAGCCAGGTATTCTTCAATGATGTTTTACATTTACATGCATGTCATTTAGCAGACAGCCTTATCCAGACTGACTTACTATTAATACAGTCTGTATTAAGACTGGTAAATAATCTAGTGCCTTAACCACTAGTCATCATTATATCGGTTTTGTGCCACAAACAACTATTTAGGTAAATTCAAGCGTTTGTAGTGTGCATGTGTAGTTCTTCTAAAACAGTCTTTCAGTACATCAAAATGCCATCCACCTCAAATGAAAAGTCCTGCAAATAAGTGTTAGCCCCACAAGAATTTTCACAAAACATGCATTCTGACCATCAGACTGCAGACACAGTGAAGGGAAATGTGCTGGATGCTCACCTTGGCCATGTACTCCGTGACAATGAAAAGGCTGCCTCTTTCCTCCACAATCACACCCAACAACTGCACCAGGTTAGTGTGCCTCAGCTGCCTGCAGATGCACAGAGAGAGAGAGACACACACACACACAAACAAAGAAGAAAAAAGTCAGTTTTCGTAAGGAGAATCAGATCGGCACACGACAAAATAAGTCAACTGTACATGTTAATTACCTAAGGTTAGAACAGGTCTACATTAATAAGGTGACAGAGTGAAGGCCCTGTTTACACCAGATAGTAAAAAAGCAACAGGCATCATTCATTTCCAAAGCACAAGTGTGACACCAAGATGTAATCACAGGTAACAATAATAGTTTTAGTATTATTTAACTGAGAAACTAATTACATAAATTTATGTATCTGTTAGTGGGCTGCAGTGGCATGTAGCTACAGAAAACCATGAACAATCGTCACAAGAAAAACCTTAACTGATTTCAGTGACATGACTGTCTTTGGTTGGAGCACATGGTAATGGATAAAACTGCTACTTGCAAAAGAGGAGTCCATTTCTACAGTAATCTACACTGCAGACTTGTGTGAACCACATTTCTGTATTTCCATGTAGTGTTTTATATAGAAATTGCAGCACGGCATGAAGCCCCTTCTGAAAAGCAAGATGGAAATAAAGACTAACCTCTGACGAAAGGACTCGCTAACAAAAGAAGCCCATAATGTATTCAGCTCGTTGTAAAAGTTCCCCTTAAATGGTAACACAAATTCATACCACGCCTGTGTCCTAAAAGGCATAATTAAGTAGAAAGTACTTAATTCTATCGAGTACCCACTGCTCGACTGTTAAAGCAGTATGCTTCTTCAGTAATCGAGTGTGCGGTATGCTGATCAGTGATAAGTATCAGCCCCCAAAACACTGACCAGTCCATGTTTGGTTTCAACAGCTACTGTTGCACCATAATATAATAAGATTCTTGCATTGTCCCTGCTGTGTTTATGGAAATTAATATGGCAAGTGAGTGTTGTTAATTGTTAAGTTTTTCCAAAGAAGTGAAGCAAAAGTGGGACATTTAAAAGAAAACATAAAACTTTAAATAAAACTTAAGAGGAACAAATGCATAGGTTGTATGTTCATAGGAGTGTGAAAGAAGGAACTGACGTCATAACTGAAGCCTCTGCAATAAAAGCCTGCGCCGTGGCATCATGTTTGATGCATTTTACTGCCACCTTGGTCCCCCTGTAGTTTCCCTCCATTACATCTGGAAAATAAACACCACATACCACATTTAGTGCAAATAATGGCACAGATCTAGGTTGCACACAGAGGAAGAACACAGATGCTTATATCTGAAACGCTTACCTCCAAACTCTCCTTTGCCAATGGTCTGAATGAGTTTTAGGTCCTTTCTGTTAAGAGCCCAGCCACCTGCCAATATCAGACACACTGGGTTATAAATTTCTATATAAAACATATGATTGGCAGAGCAGTTCTAATGCACAGTTCTAAATTAACTAGCTAGGGTGTGGCTGGTAGAAGAAGGGCCACTCACTCCTGGAGAACTCATCCTGTGCCGCTACTGTGCCCTCCATGAGTTTTGGCTTGATCAGTCGAGTACAAAGACCGTCAGCATCTTTGGTGTAATGCTGAGAACATGGAAATCAAAAGAACACGAACACGAACACACACACACACACACACACACACACACACACACACACACACACACACACACACACACACACACACAC
>JAUZST010013021.1:0-11196 GCA_034779995.1 Parotocinclus haroldoi
ACATGCCAATTTTCAGTTTTTTATTTTCATATTCTTTATATACATATATTTTTTTCTCATTTCACTTCTAAAACGTAAACTATTTTGTGCAGATGCATCACATTTAATTCAGATTTTAAAAAAAATACATACAGATTGTAATGTAGTAAAATAGGGAAAAATCCAAGGGGGTGAATACTTTCGCAAGGCACTGTAGTCCCCTCACCCATTACTTGCCTGTGTTATATGTGCAGCATGTCATTTTGCATTGTTGAAAAATGAATGGGCATTCTGGAAAAGAAATCATCTTGAAAGCAGCATATGTTACTCAAAAAATCTCAGTTTAATTCTCTGCATTAATGCTGCCTTAACAGAAGTGTAGCTTACCATAACAGTCTGGATGGTGCTTTTTTATTTGGTACAGACCACATGCCTTCTATTTCTTCCAAAAAAAAATCTGGCATACTGATGTGTCTGACCACAATAAACATATCCCATGATACACTCATCGTGTGATTGTCCATCATAGATGCATCCTGGCCCAGGGAGGTCGACAGTACTTCTGGAAATGGTTAACATAACACTTATATTTGCACAGTCGCAGTTTAAGTGGTATTTGTGAATGTATTGTAGCGCTTGACAAATGTTTCCAGAGTAATCCCTTGACCATGTGGTTATATCAGCTACTGATGAATTGATACAGTGGTAACTGAGTTTAGATTATGCTTGCGCCTTGCTTTTTACACATTCCTCCAGAATTATTTATTTTAACATGTTTATTAACATATGAAATGAGGTTGACCAAATACACCATGATATATATTGGGTTCACAATGTGTGAATTAAAATAAAGTAAAAGTAAATATTAGAAGAAGATTTGGTGCATATAAATGCATATAATTATTTAACTTAACTTAAAAACATAAATTCCTGCATTTTAGGCCTGCAACACATTCAAATAAAAGTTTGATAGGGTAAAGCATTTACCACTTTGTAATGTTGCGGTTCCTGTTTACTATACTTAAAAGTGGTTTTGGCACAGTGGATATAAAATAATTCAATGTTTCAGGTGTTTCTACAAATGCCCCATTCTTCCTGCCAAAATATGTGCAACAGTACAGTGTCATCACTGTTGCATTTTTGTTTCAAATGTTTTCACACATTCTCTATTGGGGACAGGTCAGGACTGCAGGCAGCTCAGTCCAGTATATATACACTCTTCTTTCACAGCCATGCCCTTGTAATGAGTTCAGTATGTGATTTTGCATCATCCCTAAAAAGATGATGCCTTGAAGGCAGCATATGTTGCTCTAATGTTCTTTTTTGCCTTAGTGCTTCCACCACAGCATTGTAAATGGCCTTTACCAAGAACACTAACACAGCCCCATTTTTTATTAGATCAAAGACCTGGAATGCTGATTCATCTGACCACAATACACATTTTTACTGTGTGATGGTCCTTCCTAGAAGCTTCTGAATCCAGAGAATTCTGATGCTTTGCATGATTTAAGCGGCATTTATGAATGAAACTTATTGTAGTGCTTGATAAACATTTGCCAAACCTTTAGATAACATTTTTCATCTTTTATTCATGTTTGTAATGAAATAAAATATAGTAAATGTGGATACATGTAAAAAAACGTGTGTGTTTTTATATGCATGTTCCATTCTGTCTTAGCATTTTCTGATTTGGGTTGCATACAACCCTAACCCTAACGTTGCTAGTTCATGGTTGGACCCCTTCTTTCCTTCAGAAGAGTCTTAGTTCTTTTTGATATAACTTCAACAAGGTGCTAAAAACATTCCTCAGACATATTGTCAGCTGCACATTAATGATGTAAATCTCCTGTTCCATCACATCCCAAGGGTGCTCTATTTGATTGAGTTCTGGGCTGTCAAGGACATTTGAGTACAGTGAATCATTATCATTTTCAAAAACCAATTTGTGATTATTTGAGCTTTGCGAAATGGTATGTTATCCTGCTGCAGTAACCATTACATCTCCACCAGCAGCCTGAACTGTTGACACAAGTTATCCTGGCTCTATGCTTTCATACTGTTTACACCAAAATTTTGATCCTACTGCTTGAATGAGGCAGGAGGAATCAAGACTCATCGGGTCAGAAAACTTTTTTCTTCAATTGATTTATTTTCTGTGCTCCTCTGATACTGTAGCTCATCTGCTTTGAGATCCCAACATATTGTGTATTCAGAGATGCTCTACTGCACATCTTGGTTGTAACGAGTGGTTATTTGCAGTTTGTTTGCCTTGTCAACCGTTACTGGATTACACAGACAAGCCACATTCAAAATTAATTAAATAATCCTTATTTCCCATTCTGATGCTCAATTTGAAGTTCAGAAGGTCACTAAGCACCTTGACCTTGCCATGTGGCTGGTAAGATTTTTACATTTAGTGAGCATTTATGATGTATATATGATATATACACTGCTCATAAAATTTAGGGAACACATCAGAAAACACATCAGATCATGCAGTACATATTTCCTGAGGGACTAGGTGTTAGGAACGAAAGGATGGGTAGAATTCAAAGAATTTATATCCTAAAAAGCAGAGGAGAAAAATTATGCAGCAGGCTAGCCCATTTAGTCTAAACTCCATTGTAGTTTGTATGGCCTCTACATGCTGGTAATTACAGGGCATGCTCCCAATGAGATTTGGTCCATAACATCACTAAGCTTCTGGACCATCTGAAGTGCAACCTGTTGGCGTTGGCTGGACTGAAATATAATGTTCCAAAGGTGTTTTACTGGATTTAGATCAAGACAGCATGGTGCCCAGGCAATGATATCAATTGTATCTCATACTCTCTCCACATGAGGCCTGACATTGTTGTGTACCAGAAGGAACACCTGACCAGTGTAGGGTCTGACACAGGGTCCAATGATTTAATCCCAATACCTAATAGCTGTCAGGGTGCCGTTATCCGTGCATCCTTCCAGGGATATGCCTCCCCAGACCATCAGTGACCCACCACCAAACTGGTCATGAATTCAGATGCAGGTATCATAACATTGTCCATGGCATCTCCAGACCCTGTAACGTCTGTAATGTGTTCAGTTAAACCTGCCCTTGTCTGTGAGAATCGCAGGGTGCCAATGCCAATCTGCCAATTATGGTGTTCAATGCCAAATGGCAATATGGTTCTATGGTAAAGGACAGTGAGCACAGAAAGTCACTACAGAATGTCAGGCCCCAAGGCCACCCTGTTCCTGAGTGTTTGATCAAACACATTTACACAAGTGTGTATACACAGTATGTGTGTGTGTGTGTGTGTGTGTGTGTGTGTGTGTGTGTGTGTGTGTGTGTGTGTGTGGCATCCACTGCATTTCCTCATTTCAGTACCTATCACTCCACCAAATTATCAATCAGTTTGGCAAATTAAATGCTACATGCCTGTTTTTTGGCAAAGTACAGTATATTGGGCACAGAAATTAGAGGATATTTCAAAATAAAACACCCCCAATTTCTGTGAGAAGTGTATTTCTGCATTCTGATGTTTCTATTCTGCATGTTTGTTCCACGTTTGTTTCATTATCACTCACTCCATTTCTATGCTGTGCTTGACCCAGTTTCCTGGCATCACCCTGTCTTCCTGCTATGTATTCCCCTGGCCTCATCTTCCAGACTCTGTTTGGCTCTTCCCTTGTTCCACTCCATGTCTTTTCTGCATGTGTAGCTTTTGATCAATGCCTGTGTGGACTGTTTAGTGTTGTTTCTGTTTGTGTATTCTGGTTTCGCACTGTTATTTGCTTTTCAGTTTATTTCACTTTATTACTTTTCAGCTGCTCTGCACCTTCTATAGGTCAACTGCAAAGAGCATCATGAGCAGCTGCCTTATGCTTTTGGTCCATCAGTACCACTGCTGCTAAGTCCCCACAGAGGGTGGAGAAAATGCCCAATACATAAAAGTAATAAGTGAACCAAGGAGACCCAAGTGCAGGGAAGCATGGCTGTGTGTAGAGGAAGGGGCATGCTTTAGGGAGCTAAGACACTTCTCTAAAAAGGACATGTTTCAATACATATATACATGCATATGTATACATACCTATAAGTGCTACTATGTATATATAGATATAGATATATATATGGGCGTAAAGTGTGTGAAAGGATAAGGATAGCAGAAATGAAATGAAGGTTGTTTAACACTAACAATTCAAAGTGGGGATTGAACCCAGATTACAACAGCATAGGTCTGGGGAATTACAGATCAGATACCAGGGTTGGGTATCAATCTGTGGAAAACAACGCCATTTTAATGGCAGGCACAAGAGCCGTGCGGAGACAGACTCAAAAACAGGGCTGTTCCGAACGAGAAAAAAACACAAAAATGCACAGGGTAATTCAAAGAACCTAAATGCCACTAACAAGGCCAAAAGGCCAATGTGGAAAGTGAGACAAGTGTAAGCGTAAATGCTGGTTCAGGTGAACTGATTTGTGAATTGGAATCAGCTCTGAAACAGAATCTGAGCTTAAGGTTAGTATAATAGATGCGGTCTGGGCTCATACTAATAGAGGGAAGACTAATAAAATAAGCAGTGTTTTATACATGGCAAACAGGTAGCAAAAGAAGCAAAATAAGTCAAAATAAGCAGTGTTTTATACATGGCAAACAGGTAGCAAAAGAAGCACTCGATTGCTAATAGTAACTCTCAAAAAAATCAGTGAATGCAGCAAAGAAACGAACTGCAAGCTCACAAAGTCACAAGCTCACAGATATCAAGAGACTGGACAAGCACCTGGGTGGCTTCCCTGAAGAGGAAGGGTGAAATTCTCGTGATGTTGTAGAGCAGGTACCTACACAACTGGATCAGTTTGGAAATGTGAGCAGAGAAGCTCAGCTGGTTATCAAAGATAACTCCAAGATTTCTTGCATTCTCTAAAGGGGTGATTAATGAGTTCAACTGTGAGATGGCAAGATCTTGATAAGGGGTCCCATCTACAGGAATGTAAAGCAATTAAGTTTTGCTGTGGTATAGTTTCAGATGATGAGCTGACATCCATGATGAGATGCTCACCAAACAGCATGTTTGTCATCAACATAACAGTGATAGGAGAAGCCATGAGAGGTCATGACTTCACCATGGAAATGGGTAAGGAAAGAGAAAAGAAGAGGACCCAGAACTGAGCCTTGCAGAATTCTTGGATAATCTTGCGGTCAACTGTGTCAAACACAGCTGAAAGGTTCTTTCTGGTTGTCTGAAATAGCCACCAGTGCCAATTCTGTGGAGTGAGCTGCCTTGAAATCAGACTGGTTGTGATCTTGTAGGTCATTATCTGTAAAATAGGTTGACAACTAATTATAGGCAGAGGAAAGAGATAATTAATACAAATTTGTAGTTGTTTATGTCTGAAAAATTGAGTGTAGGATTCTTCAAGACATGACTATTGCACTCTTGAAGGCATAAGGATCATGACCAAACATCAGGGAGTTGCTGATGATGGAGGAGATGAAGGGGAGAGGATCTTGAGCAATCTTCTTAAGAACAGAGTCTGGCAGTCGATCTGGGGGTTATATGCCTGCAACCAGGGACAGCCCAGAACCACTTGCAGGTGGGGAGAATGGGTCACATGAAAATAAATGTTCTCAGTGTGGGCTCCCACCTAAAGATTGACTTGCTGGGTATGGTGGGACACTGAGTATGAGAAGAAACTGCATGAGGTGCTGTAAAGTATCAGTATAAGGCGATTTAACGTATGGGTGTGACTAGAGACAGTGCTAATACAGAGATTTAAAGACCTGAGCAAGCAGGTGCAAATACCAATATCAATCAGAGCAGGCGTGCCAGGGCTTGCCATCCAATCCTGGTACATTTTGTACGCCATCGCTTCCCTGTAGCATTGGGCATAGCTGCATGCACTGTAATAAATAGCTGCCCTTCTACCCATTCAGGAAGTCTCTAATAACAGACATCCTGCAACAAACAAAAAGGAAGGCCAGCAACATCTCCTAAGATCTCCTACTCCTACACACCAGCTACTGTTTGTTTCAACCACTGCCATTTGAAAAAAATACACCAGAACATCTGAGCCAGAACATCAAGCCAGACACACAAAGATAATTATCTGGAACTGCCCATCAACGTTTAGAACTGAGTCAGCCTTTTAGATAACATTTAAAATTGTAAATTCAGTTAAAAATAGTTTCATGAAAATGAAGTTGCATTTTCCATGAAACTGAAATAATGTCATCTGGAAAGCACCTACATTAATGCTGCCATCAAAAAGGGTAAATTACTGTGACATGACATGACCTGACTTTAAAACCTGCTGGTAGTAGTCTGGATGGTCCTTTTTGTCTTTGTTCTAGAGCACATGTTGTCCATCTCAAATTCCTCACAGCCATTTTTTCACAGTAATGTTTTAACTGGAATTCATAAATGTGACTTATTGATAAATAACGGCTCTTGAAGCAGTGCCATTTCAGGGATCAAATAACAAAAAAGCTTAGGCTTATGCCTTTGCTCTATAGTCACTTAATGATATTATGCACTGTAAAGGAAAATAAGCAGGGAATACTTTCCAATCTATCTTCGAGAAACATTGTTTTTTAAACATTTCAATACGTTTTCCACAGATTTGATAGTCACCTGGAGATCCTCTTTCATGGATACTGCTTTTTTAGCATGGATTTAGCATTTTTTAATTTTTGGTAAAATTTCCATTTTACCTTCACAACTCTTCTGATTTGGGATTCTAGCATTTTATTTCTGCTACATGACTGCAATATGTAAATCCAGCTCAAATAACACCTGCCCAAAACCGTTAACCTAAATTAGGACTTGGCTCTGTAGTTGTGCTGAGCTCACTATAAAAGGCAATTACTTTTCCACCATGGAGCATTGCTTGTTTAATTACCTCACATAGCAACTTCCTTGCTACTGCACCATATAAATAATGAAGCAAAGTCAATATTGAAATGAGCAGAAGTATAGAAGAGAAAGCTAGAGGGATAAACCCTTCTGCAATAACCAAATGTCCCACTAACCAAACCTCAGCGTAACCAGAGCACCAGTTACAGAGCTATACCATTCAAATGAAGCTACTCATGAAAGGGAATTAATAAGTATGCTAATAAGTCTCCGGGGCAGCACGGTGGATAGCACCGCTGCCTCACAACAAGAAGGTCCCGGGTTCAATCACAGGGTGGAGCGGCTTGGGTCCTTTCTGTGTTTAGTCTGCATGTCCTCCCCGTGTCTGTGTGGGTTTACTCCGGGAACTCCGGTTTCCTCCCAATTTAGTGTCTCTAAATTGTCATTGACATGTGTATGCAAAACACCCCAGCTGTGCAACTAGAAACATCTGCTTGCCGGTCCTAAGCCCGGATAAATGTGGAGGGGTGTAGAAAGCAATGGCAAACTACTCAACTATCCTGCCGAAATACTTCATGAATCAATCAATGAAAGACAGAAATGTGTGGAGATCGATGATCCATCAAGTGAGAGTTGGCCGCGACTGTACGGTTAATCCAATCCAATCCAATAAGTCTCCTATTGATTATTAGTCCATTATATCTGTTATGAGGTTGAAGTATATACATACATGTTTAATTACCAAATGGTAATTAGTACCATGGTAGCCCAAAAGGCATTGCAAACATATTGATAATATTTACAGTGAATACACTGGAAAGAAATGGAGACAAGCCTTTGAACAGTAGCTGTTGTTTAAACATATTTAATCATTTAAAGTAAATAACTAGTGTTTTTACTATTGTTGTGGTCAAAAAGTGAGTTTGCTCTTTTGTTTGTTTTGGGCAGGACAGGCAAAGCTGACTAGCTTGCTTGAAGATGTTTTGCTGGTTTGAATAATGCATAATAGTAACTATATTAAAGTTAGCCAACAATTGAAAAGGGACCATAATGCATACATAAACTGATCACTTTATTGAGTACACCTTCTTGTTTCTACAATCCAATGTCCAGTTGTTCAGTCCCAATAACCATATAGAAGCACTTTGATGATCAGAATTTATTTCATTTATTATTCATCTTTACTTTGTTCTCTGGAAGAGTGGTGGTGTGTTAGTGAGTGTTTTGCTTATTTGATTGCTGGAGTGTTTAAACACAATGTTCAATCACACTGCACTCCATTAGCAACATCTATCTTATTGCTCCTCCTTGTAAATGTAAAATCAGATACTGTAGCACATCTCTTGTTGCACAGTTCATCTTAGTCATCCTCCAATGATGGATTGTTATTTAATTTAATTTATATTATTTACTTAATTTTACTATTAGTACAAACTTAATTAGTTCATTTAACATATCGGCCACCAAAGGAGGATGGGTCTCTTTTTGAGTTTTGGTCCTCCCATGGTTTGTTCCTTCTACATTCTGGAAGGTTTTACTGCCACTGTCACCCAAAGCTTGCTCAATTTGGGATTGACATTTTAAGATAATATAATGTTGTAAAGCTGCTTTGAGACAATGCACCATTGTGAAAAACGCTATATAAATAAATTTGACTTTGATTTAATCCTTCATCAGTTCTCACGGGATGGTGGTGCTGCACTTTTGGAAGGTGCACTATTTTCAGTATCTCAGTACTGCTGTGTCTGATTTAATCATATCCACACAATACAGAAAAAAAACACATCACCACGATGTCAGTGTCACTGCAGTGCTGAAAATGATCCATCACCCAAATAGTACCTGATCTGTGCTGGTACTGTAGGAAGTCCTGACAGAAGACAAAGTAAATGGGACGAAGTATGCAGACAACCAGGGATGTGTTCCTAATATACATATTATTCCTGTGTTCATATAGCAACAATTGTGTGAAAAAATATATACAACCAGTTTAGCAATAACTCATCAAATCATTGAATTCTCTTGAATGGTTTATTTTGATTATTTTTATAGCAATCACATGGCAAAACTAGCATTTGTTCATGTAAAATAGAAAAATGTAACTGGAAATGTTGATATTATTATTTTAGTTTTTCATTTTATTTAAATGTATTTATATCACATAAGCAAGGTTTTATCAGTACCAGCCAGACATACGCACTGTATATGAAATTTAATAAGAAAATGGAGTACCAAAAATAACCCCCATGGAGGATGTCTAATGTAGGGATTCAACCAGGGAACTCTAAAGCTGTGCAACAATTGTGCTGGCCAATGACTTAGTTAAATGCCTTGTGCTTAATATGAAACGGCATTTTGACAGGGTTACTAACTAATATTCAATAAACCTGAGAAGTCCAACCTATGATAAGACAATTGTTAGAGTTCCTACCTTACACCCCGTGCGTTTCACCGTACTCGCTGTTACAGAAGCGATCGGTGAGGCAGTTTATATCCTGCGCATGATTTATGACCTGATGACGAACACCTGCCTTTTCGACTATTTAAGTGCGGCTTCTGGCATCGTTCGGTGCCAGGTCATCTCAATTCTGGCGCACCTGACCTCTGGTGCGCACATGCCTCGATACGCCGGACGTTCACCCGATCGCTATAGTTAGTTGGTAACGGCGTTTAAAACTGAAGGACGTATGGGAGGGGAACCCTCCGAGGTAATTCTATCGTCTAGGGACAGACTCAGGTTTCCCCCTTCACTCCAAGGTTTTATTCGCGCTCTTTTTGACCCTCAATCCAGCTGGATGCGTGCCCCATTTTGGGACTTGGCTCTTTCAGTGCGTTCAAGCTCGCGCCCTTTTCGAGCCTCACTCCAGCTGGCTGCCCGCTCTATATGAGACGCGCCCCGATTAGAGTTTCGCCACCAGGCTGCGTGCTCTAAACGAGACGCGCCCCGACATGGCCATCTCGTGTTGTATAGCTTTACGCCAGCTGGCTACCCGTTGCAAATGAAACACGCCCCGGCTTAAAGTGTTGCCACCCAGCTGCGCTCTCTATTTGAGACACGTCCTGGCACAGTTTCTTCGCGCTACTTGTGCGTGCAGCAACAACATATTGCAATTGTTCAATGGAAGGAGGGTATCGGGAATTTTCCAGGAGTTCATAATTTTTTATAGATTAATACAGGTAATTAGTAAATAGACTAGAATTTTAGTAATTAATTATAAATTTTAAAATACATAAAAATTGACTGTCAAAATCTTGACTATGTAACACCCAATAAAGTTGTGTATTTTGTGTATTTCATGAGCTCAGAATCTTTTTGACCCTTTTAGTTCACATAGTCCAAGAGTATTAATTATAAAGTCCTTAATTATAAACAGCAGTACAGTACTTTAGATGATTGTATCTTGCTTGTAGCATGTAGGCTCCTAGAAACTATGGGATATGGATAGATTGAAAGAGATGGACAGAGAGAGAGATCAGCTCCCTATCAAGCAATCAGCAACTGTTGACAAAAACTGCGAGAAAAAATGTTTATCTGCATGTTTTTCTCCCCATCAGTGTGAATCACCATACACTTTATTCCTTCTAATTTATTAACATTATAACATGATTGAAATTCCAGTGTTCACTCCAACACATATAAGGTTAAAAATATTTATATCCCATCACACGTGGCACTTGATGAACTGTGTGTTTAATTAATTTGATAATTTTTCAAGCAGAGTGTGTTCAATAAAAGCTAAAGTAGCACAGTTGGCATTTCCCTCATCAGCCTCTTTGTCTCCTCCAAACAGAGAGTTTTGCCATGAAAATGACCGGGGACTGAGAAGACATATTTTACTTTCCAGTTAATTTGAATATCTGATTAAAACATATTCCTTCTTTCATAACAGAGAAGAACAACACAGATTCAGCCAAGTACAGAAATAAAATATTCAAAAGAAAAAATCCAGAAAAAGCATTGCCTGCATGCTACATGCAAAGCACTATGCTGAACACAGGTGAATGAAGTGCTGTTTAGGCATATCTTGCTGTATCATCCTATAATTCCACATATCAGTTCCTCCAGCACTTTTGAGCATTGTTTGTCTTGTGTCATTTGTTCATATGTGCAGACCTTATTAGTTGTTATACTATGTTCTTTAGGTAATATATTCTGCCAGTATTCCCTAAAGAACATGTTATAACAACTGTTTGCACATAAATTGCATTTTATTTTGGAATTTTTGTAACTATTTTATTATATCTTCAAACAACACTGAAGCTATGCCACTTTTATATAATGTAAAGTAGTCAGTGTAAATTTGCTGTGCCCTCAAAATAACTCAACACACAACCATTAATGTCCAAACCACTAACAACAAAAGTGAGTACAACCCTAAGTAA
>JAUZST010013022.1:0-10000 GCA_034779995.1 Parotocinclus haroldoi
GAGAGAGGGAGCGAGAGAGAGGGAGCGAGAGAGAGGGAGCGAGAGAGAGGGAGCGAGAGAGAGGGAGCGAGAGAGAGGGAGCGAGAGAGAGACATGGAATTTACTTTATTTTGCAGAACAACTGGAATGTTTTATATAACAGACTTTTATTTTGGAAAAAGTCGCCTGCACTTTAAAGGTGGAAGTGCACTACGCTCAACTTACTTGCACAAAACTGCTTATTCTGACAGCAGAATGGATTTCAGCTCAACCAACACATTTACAAAGAATTATGTTCAACGGCCCATTTATTGTCATTGGGACACTTTAGCCGTGGCTGCTTTTCCATCATATGTGAAGAATAATCTGTAATTATAAAAAGCAGCATAACCATTTGTAACAATAATTGGTTGTTGTGTGGTACAAATGGGATACAAACCATAACGTCTCAATGATGAGTAACTATTTACAACCCTGGTTTCCTGACTTAGTCTCGTCTGTGCCTCTGGGCGTGTTGACAGGGTAAATATCTTAGTTGAAGAGGGGAATAAAGGTGGAGCCATGTTTTGCAGGTCAGGGCTTTCTCCCCCATCCCTTCCATAACACCCAACGGCTCTGAATACAGTTTGCGTAGCTGCATGCCTGCAGCTTATATTCTGCCATCCCCGTCCAGAGTGACTCTTATTGTGCAATATACTGTTTACTATATTATTGACATTGAGTTTAAAATGTTGCAAGTGTAGCGACTAGTCAAATCCTCCTATAGTGTAGATGTTGCATAACTACTGTTGCAATTTGAGCTTTACCTAATACTGAACAGTTCATAATATACTGAAAATGACATGTTAAACACAGTACCTGTTGGAAATCATCGTCTCTGTCAATATTTATATTACATAATGAGAGTAATTTTACCCAGGGGTAAATTTAAAAGGTTTACTGAAATGACAACATTCTGCCACTGAAACACTGCAAATTGATTGTAAGTGGTGTAAGTTTTGTTCCTGGAAAATATTCCCTTTTGAAAAAGTAATTCTTTTTAACTACACCAAATATCTCCCAGTTGTTGACACGGTTTTGGATTCAATGTATAATCTGCCTTTGTCAGTTAAACAGCACTTGGTTGTATGAGATTAAAGATCAAGGAACTTGAGACCATACCGAATAGTAACCTCTTTCAACAGGATTAATTTCCATTGTAGAACCTTTATTTATATATATATATATATATATATTATATAACAATTTGTGTATTGATCTGCAACTTTATTTTGGTTTATTGTCCTACTGGATGACCCGGTGCTCTGTGTCATGTGATTAGTTTCTTGACAGAGGCAGACTGTTTGACAAATGTTCTCTGAGCCATCAAAGGATTAAAACAGCCCCACAATACCCTCACCATACTTACCAGTGGGAATCTGTTTCGTTTCAGTGCAGTGCTACTTCATTTTATGCCTTTAGTGTTTGTTGTCAAAAAGCTTACATTTGTTTCCTCAGACGAGAGAACATGGTTCCAGTCAAAGTCCCAGTAGTGTTTGACAAACTCCAGGAGCTTTCATATGTGGTTAGATGAGAGGAAAGGCTTTTTCCTAGCAAGCTTTTCAAATAGTCTGTTGGCAGGGAGGTAGCATCTGATAGTAGTTTAGGAGACCTGGAGAACTTTTTTTTTTTTTTCCCCCTGTAACTCTCCAACAGTGATTTTAAGGGATGTTATTGCCTCATTACATTGGATGTATAGACAGGTTTGTCACATATGATATGTACTTTTAATTTTATATGTGCATGTATGTTTGTATGGATGTCCCTCAGTGAAACAGGAAGTCAATAATTTTTAGTGTGAGGCCAAGCTAGTTCAGTAATTGTCTGCTCATGTTCAGATTATTGCAGGTTCCTCATTATTATAGTTGTCACGCATGTTGTCATCCGATAAAGCTAATGCCACAAATGCAGCGCAATATGAAAATATTAATTCCAGAAAATATAACAGATGTGTCCTGTTGGATTTCAGTTTTCTGTATTTTTACATCATTTTCTATGCATTTCTCTCCACTACTTTGTTTGAAATAGTGTGAATCTTTGATGTGATCCCCTTGTTCGACAGCAACAGAGAGTAAAATTTTCCAGTAACTATTGATTGGCCATGTGGAAGTTTAGCTTATTCCAGCTTCAACTATGGCATGGTGATGGATTTCAGCACAATAACTACTCCCATAACAGATCTAATGGATTATGGTCAGGGCTCCATCTTGGCCATTCTTGTTCTTTTACATGTATTTTTCTTTACTTATTCTTTGGTTGAGGAGCCTGTGTGATTAGGATCTAATCATGTATGCACAAAATGTTTAAAAGTAGCTTTCTGGATTGTTTGTGTAATCTTTAGAAAGCTATAGATGGGTAGTGATGTTCTCTTTGGGGAACAGTGGCTTTCTCCTTTCATCCCTGCCATGCACAACATTGTTGCTCAGTGTTCCACTGATTATGGACTCCTGAACATTAACTTTTAAGCAAGGCCTTTAATTGCTTGGACGTTACTTCAGGTTCCTTGTGACCTCAGACTTTTACTTCAACATGCACAACTTTTTACTAAGAGGAGATCTAACCCCCTCCTGTCAAATATGTGGATCAAAGACCTCTGTACACATTTTTTATCATTATGCCAGGAACTAGAAAGCAACAGGCTAAAATTCTGCTCATCCAAGGACAATAAATAAATAAGCGCTGAAACTTAAACAGCTTTTATAAGACATTTTCAGCTGGAATTTTCACATAAGTAGAGAAAAATTAAAAGGCTCAAGTTATTTTATGTGTGTGTGTGAATGCATCTGTATATGCATGTTATATTTTTGTATATAAAGCTTAAAACTAGATATGCACCCATCGGGTCTGATACTGTTTCATATAATTGTAGAATTACATCAATACATGGCACCCAATACCAATTTACAGCAACATAATGTGGAGCAGTTGGGCAGAGAACCAATGTGAGCAGTTTGGAAATATTTCAGCATATGTGATTGTGTAGCATAGCTGAATGTTAAACAGTGCAAACGCGTGTATTTATTGTAATTATAATGTTGTTCTAGCCAGTGAGGAACATCTTGTGAAAAAAAAATGTTTTGAAAGTCATTGTTAAAACTGTAATGTTATTCAGTGGTATCGGTGCGTCCTTTCAGAGCCTTTCTCATGCCATGCATATAGAAGTTAACGTGTTGGGTATAAAACAAGTGGAATGTGTAATCACTTTCAAGAGACTGGAACAGTACAAAGAAGACTAAGGTAGGGTCTTCCATCTGCCATAACCACAAGAGATGACTGCTGCTTTATACCTCTTGCTAAGAAGGAGCAGGTGCAACAATGTAAGCGTTGCAGGGACAGTTTCTTGCTGCCACTGTATGACTGATATGAAACCAATGGTATGCCTTCCATAATCTGCTGAACCCGTAGAAGGTGGGCTGATTAGCATCGTCACTGGACCCTCGAGTGGTCAACTGTCCATTTTCAGTCTCAGTTCATATTGCAGCCGGACGGTCATCGTCTCCTGATCTAGTTTGAACAAGGAACAGTGGAATGCGAGAAAGGCACTCCTTTAGTGGTGGTGGAATCATGGTTTAAGCTCGCCTTAGCATTGATGGTCGTACCGAGCTCCACATCATCAGAAATGGTTCACTGTCTGCTGTCAAAAAGAGATGAGGTCCTGCACCCTATAGTGGTACACTATGCTGGAGCAGTTGGAAATAACTTTCTTTTCACGGACGATAATGCTCTACCATGCACATCACAACAACAACATGCTTCAGGAGCCAGGAATTGAATGCATGGACTGGCATCCACGCTTTCCAGACTGGACGCCCATTAAACATGCTTGGTATGTACTGGAAAGACGTCTGGCCAATCGTACAATGCCTCCCACAACACTTCATGAGCTAAAAGTTCCCCTGGAGCAAGAGAGCATCCCACAAGAACTGCTGTACAAAGTGATTCTGCCCATGCATAGTTTCTGTGAGCAGTGTATTATTACGTACATAGGAGTACAATAGTGTAACTATATAATGTATACTAATAATAATAATAATAATAAGTAAATTAGTGCAGCATTGTCATAAAAAAATAGTTTGTGTAATTATGTGCATGTACCCCTTGTTGATGTTATGAGTTACACTTAACATAGTCACATTGTTGTATTATACTTATAGACCATAGTTCATCTGTTTTTTTTCTATATAGTCCCCTTTAATATGGTATGCAGGACCCCCACAGAATTGCATGTTGCTTTGATAAAAGTGGATCAGACACAGCCGTGCCACTGAAGTTTTAAATAACTCCATGTCACTGCTGGACTGAAGCAAATCCACCAGCCAAAAATGCCCAGCCATCAGTGTTCTGTAGGCAACATCCTGTGAGCAGTGATGAAGAATTGGAGGATGACTAACACAAACTACAGCAACAGATAAGACGCGGTCACCAACTTCATATTGCTGCACCTTATAGATGTAATGTCACAGACAGTAGCTCATCTGTTGTTGCGCAGGTCATGTTAGTCATCCACTAATCCGTCATGCTATTATTGTATAATTACACACGTGTATATTCACAGGCATGGATCACTTTACATCCACAATATATTCTGTGAAGACATGCATTGTGTGTGGGTATGTGTGCATGCGCATATTGGGGCATGTAGACGTGTACAGGTATGCGCTGCATATTGTTTGTTTGTATGCATGTCCGTGGTTTAGTTTAGTATAAGTTTAGTATACTTATTAGGGTAATTTAACCTAATTAACCTACCTACTACATTACCTTGAGAAACAAAACTTACCTGTTTTAGCACAGCAGTCATAATGATGTAACAGTACAGCCAGCACAGTTTTGTTAAACATGTGCAGTAGTATGAGCAGACTGAATGCTAAGCAATGTTTACCTGGTACTGTGCTGCTGATTGGTTGGATTTTAAAATTGAGTTGAGCCACTCTGGATAAGAGGACTTGCTAAATTATTTCAGTGCAAATGTGCTACCACTTTGGTGAAATACACTTGCTGAATCTCCCCTCCACAGGGCAAGAACTATGTGTGGATTGTGGGACAGCTTTCAATTAGTTTCTTTTGGTTCCAGAAATCTGACACACAATGTCACACACAATGAGGGAAAAGTAGTGTTTAGAATGTAGCTCACCAGAGAAACAAGCAGTAGAAGAAGAACATTGTCTGTGCAGTGCAGACACCAGTTTGTCGCAGCTGTGCATGTTTCACAGTATCTACATGCTTCAGTTCTTTTTTTTTCCTGATATTTCTGTTGGTGTCAAATGCAACAGAAAGTAAGTTTCACTGTCCCATAAGACCATTTGTGTGCAAGTGAGAGTACACAGGGACTAAGTAGTGGTTGAGTGAATTAATGCTTAAAATGAATTTACCCATTTTACATGGTAAAAAAAATCCATATGTGGCGGTTATATAAACCATCACAGTGCCCTGGCAATTAAGTAAATACTAGTACACTACGGAACCCATATAGCATTGCTAAGTACAATAAATAATTTGGTGTTCGGACAGCGTCCATGTTGTGTAACGTGCAATTTCGTATACGCATTCCTGTCATGTTATAGGAACATATGACTAAACACCTTTGTTTATATCCCACATTTTTTGTTATTTGGGCGTCTCGCTTTACAGGGTGGTTCCATAGTCACGGGACATGTCATGTGCTACGTTGTGGACTTTTCACAAAGGCTGCCAAAACCCATTCTTGAGGTTTCTTTGTCAGTAGTGGTCTTCAGATGACCACAGTCCCGATTTTCTTTAAATTTGGCTATGAGGGATGCAACAGTACTGCGTGAAAGTGGTGGTTGTTCTGGGTGTCGGTTGTTGAAATTTGCGGTTATAATATGGCAGCTGCTTTCAACGGACGTCACAATGCCATCTTCACCATGTGTGATGAACAACAAAAGTTTTTAAATTTGTCTTATTAACTTTTGAATCACAAGAACTATTGCAGATCTGATTGTGGCAATCGATGCCCTTCAATATGATAATTCAGTATGGTGGCTTTCAAGATGGCGGCCATGTTCTGGATATCCAGATTCAAATTTTTCCTTTTTTTTCCTGAAATGAAAGGATGTCCTGTGACGTTTGACTTGCCCTGTATTTTGAAATACTAACAGCAAAACCTTAACTTTTGTATTTCCTCACTACTTAGACCACCACTACAGCTTTGAGTTAGATTTAAGTTAGTTTATACTTTCAATATGCAAGTTATTTGCTGAACATCATTCCTCTTCCATTAAGTTACCATATTTCTCCCTTTTAGAAGTTCTCTTCTCGTTTGCTTTGTAAAAAATATAGATACAGCCATACAGCGGCAACACAGCGACGCATACAGTACAAATAATTACGTGTTACACAGCTGGGGTCTCTGTTGTAAAGGAGTTGTGGTGTGAGAAACAAATGGTCTAAGATCTTGTTAATTCTAAAGAGGACCAGAAAAGGGAAGTTTGTTTTCACATGGTTTGTGTTAGACTGTATCAGCAGAAGGGGCACTCATCTCTTTATAAAGAGACCTTGTTTATAGCCATTGCAACAGGCGATGTCATTTCGTGTGGTCGTGCACCTCTAATTATTTGTTACTTGGTGCTGACCCATACCACGCTTCATAAATTTTGAAGGTGCTCTTGCAGAGCATGTATGTCTCTACAGGCATTAATATTAAGCCTCAATGAAAGATGATACAGAACCTCAAATGACTACTGCAATAATGGACTCATCAAGTCTAAATACCGCCATCATTCACGCAGACACGACACACTGAAGCAAATTCATAACTAATGCTTAAGCCACCGTCAGAATTAACTCCCCTAATTACCTATTCACTGATCGACCATATGACACACACATCCTTATGGATTGGTGCTGGAGTCTTACTTGCATTCTATATTCAAACTTTAGGCTGCATAAAGTATATTGTTATTATTTAATATTTAATAATTGTAAGAATTTAGTTGCAAAGGTGATTTGTCACTTTATTTTGTCAAGGTTCAACAATAACCGTTGTTTGAATTAGGAGTCGGAACAGACACAAGAAAAATGGTTGAAACCTGTTTTGTATGAGTTAAGGGAGGGAGGGACGGGGCTAGCTAAGATATATTCTTATCTACAAAGCTAGAGACTGCCAAAATAAGTTTGGCGAACGATTGGCCCATAAGAGGACACTGTTTTTGTTTATGACATAATGCTCATTATTATGTATTACTATTTCACTGCATTATTTGATATCCTTGGCACACAAGATATAATGAATGATAATTCAAACTGACCTATGAAATGAGCGTTTTTACATTAAAATGATCGGTCAGGTTACAGCTTTTGTCTGAATTATTGCACGGTAATAAATGTTCTGTCGGCACTATTGTCTTCTCATATGGCTGTGTAAAGAGATTTTTTTTTTTTTTTTAGTGTAGAATATGATTTCATCGACGTCACAACCCTAAATCAGAAAAAGTTGTGGGAGTGTGGAAAATGCATTTTTCTTTTTCTGCACATTTCCACGTTTCTTACATTTATTTTGACTTTTATTTAATTGCAGACAGTTTGAGTCTGAGATATTTCATGTTTTGTCTGCTCAACGTCATTGATTTGTTAATAAACATCTATTTCTGCACTTCAGGCCTGCAACACATACCAAAAAACAGTTGGGCAGGGGCTATTTAGAGCTATAAAAAAATCCTAAATAATGATATGATTTAAAACGGGTGATTATAATTAGTATTTGTTTAAAAATCAGCATCCAGAAAAAAATATTGTCTTTGAGCAAAGATGTTAACACAATTGAACATTTGCAAAATTATTGATGTTCCTTAAGAGGTTTTGTAAGAGATTTGCATATTTCTCTTGGTACAGTGCATAATATCATTAAATGATTCATGGAATCGAGAGGAATTTTCAGTGCATTAAGACCTACGGTGCAAGCATAAGCTTGAACACCTTTGATCGTTGAGCCCTCAGATGGTACTGCATCAGGAACTGTCATTCATGAGTAGCTGATGGAACCACATGGATAAGGAATTACTTTGGCAAACCTTTATCAAGCACTACAATAAGAAGCATCATGTTAACCACCAGAAGCATTGTCGAATATCTGGGCTTGGAGACGTCCAGGACCATCGCACAGTGTATTGTTTTGTCGTCAGATGAATCGGTATTTAATTTACGAAAAATTGGGTAGCGTGTGCTGTGAACCAAAGACGAAAACAACCAACCAGACTGCTATCAGCAACAAGTCCAAAGCCAGTGTCTGTCGTTGTATGGGGCTGTGTCAGTATGTCAGTGTCATTTACTCTTAAAGCAACATACGGCGTATTCAAGACTCCATCTTTTCCAGGAACGTCTATACAGTTTTCAACAAGACTATACAAAATCACATGCTGCACGCATTACAAAGGCCTGACTGTGGAAGACATTATGGGTACTGATCTGGCCTGCCTGCAGTCCTGACCTAAAAGTGCAGTCCCAAAAGAGAATTTTGAACCGGGATGGGTTGGGGGTTGGGGGGGGTTGGGCACTAACACTTGAAGCATTAAATCAGTTGGAATGGCAACTTTTTACAAATTGGTGTCCTTTATCATCCCAGCTCTGTGCTGAAGCCCTGAAGTGCATTTGTATTGATGCGTTTTCCATACTGTCCCAGCTTTGTTGTGATTTTGGGGAATTAACAATGAGCACTAATCATTTACACACAAGTAAAAGGATAGATGGACATGGTTAACATGATTTTCTACTAAGTAAGTTTTTCTTTGTTGAAAGGAGGGCTTTCCCTTAATGACTTTTTACTAACACATCTCTCTTTTTTTTCTCATTTTTTGTAGGCTTTGATTGAGCTGGTCGTTCTGTGTCGAGGGCACTCCTGCTCTCTGATACCTGCTGCTGTCTGTAATGTGATTAGAAAGTCCTCCACAGAAATTGCCAACGCTTTCTTCTGACTCAAGCAAGAGGAGCTTCTGTGAGTTCCCCTAGGCTGTCTTATTTATAGAAAGTCCTTCAGAAAGCCCACACTCTTTAGAATAGGTTATTTTAAGACCTTTTTTGAGTGTCCTTTCGCCTTGAAATGAAGCTGCAGGCAGTGATGGAGAACTTGCACAGGCAACAGCGAGCCAAGCTGCTCATGGAAATGGAGCAGCAGCAGCAGCAGGCGGGTCTGTTTCAGAACTCCTCCCCCACTGGCGAGGAACTGAAGCTAAGCACCAGCTCCGACACAGAGCGTGCCCAGATGGCAGCACTGGCAGCCATGAGGGCTGTTGCGGCCGGACTGCAGAGACAACCAATGGGTGACAGCCCCACATCAGAACATAGCAGTGGCAGAGAAGACGAGGTTGATGATGGAGATGATGAAGATGAGGAAGAGGAAGAAGTTGGAGGAGAACATTACAAAGAAATTATGGGTTCTGAGGAGGAGGAACAAATGTAAGTAAATTATTTCTTGGTTGTATTTTTCTTGGTCTGAATGATTTAAGGATTGATATGTTGGTGTCCTGGTAAATATAATTTTTGGTTGTGTTCACCTGTTATCATAGTCTTTGTCATATATTGATAATGAAAGAAGTATGGTAATATTTCACATACAGATCTTATCAAGGTTTCTTGCTCCCTTGTCCACTCAGGATAAGGCTATCTAATGAGCCATTATTTTATGACTTGTCCTTTATGGCTGTCCTTTTTTGCCTCAAGTGAGACAGAAAATGATTATGTTTGAGATTTCGATCATCATACAAGAATAACACTAGATGGGACACCAATCCCTTATAAGACACACACTAGGGCCACTTTAGTGCATTCAGTTAATCTGGCATGTATTTGGACCACCTTTCTCAAAGACTGAGACAAGAGCAAGTTTTTAAAGCAAAGCATTTTATTTGGTCTAGACGTGTGTGTCTGTGTGTGTGTCTGTGTGTGTGTGTCTGTGTGTGTGTCTGTGTGTGTGTGTCTGTGTGTGTGTGTGTGTCTGTGTCTGTCTGTGTCTGTGTGTGTCTGTGTC
>JAUZST010013023.1:0-11195 GCA_034779995.1 Parotocinclus haroldoi
ATATATATATATATATATATTTTAAAAACATATTTAAAAAGTATTTTTTTTTATTTCCATATTATTTGTTTAATTTATAGATGCAAAATATTTATTTTTTTTGTTGCATGTAATTACTCGTGGTAATTTCTTTTTGCTCGGTTCTGAAATAGCTTAACATTTTTTTTGTTACTTAAATTAATCTATTATCTAATTAGAAGTAAAATGAATGTAGCAGCAACAGTTGCAGCAGACATGCTGGTACCTGTTCTTTTCTAATTGTACTGATTAAATCAGTTCACATAAGCCTGTGCGGGTTGCCCGATATAAAGTTTAAACTTCGCACAGTCAGAACTCTGCCTTTTAGCTGTTTATCTCACAGTAAGCTGTGCCCAAAATTTAATGGTTCTTTCACTCATTTTCCTTAACTTTCCAGCGTGTACCGTAACTATTCACGTGTGTGCATGTGTGCGTGTGGCTGAACCCCTCCCCTTTTCCCAGCATGCTCTATGTAGACACCTGAAAGCCTGCACAAAACTTGACCAACCACGTGCGGCTTTAACAGAAAAAAAAGAAAAAAAAAACGGCAGACAAATAATCAGCTCAGTTCAAAGCACCTGCACGTAGAACCGGTTTGTTCGTTAATTAGTTTCTGAGCTAATCTTGCGTACTACAGTTTGAGAAATTCTGGTTTGAATTATTACCGTATCATATTCCTTTTGTTACCATGATAGACAGTATGCTTTTTTGAGAATATTGAGAATATCGCCAGTGCTCAAAGAGCACTAACTTTCTGTACGTTTCAATATGAATTGTGTAATTAGCTCTGTTTATTAGAATGTTGTATACTAAGAAAATGTCTTTAAATACTGTGATATAATATTTTGACCATAACGCCCAACTACACTACCACTACTATCACGCTACATCACACTGTTAGGAGCTAGGTGTGAATGCAGTAAGATATGGTTACTAAATTTTTCATGTGACAGTGAAATGCTTTTCTATTGTTTAGTTGTTTAAGAACGAACGTCCTGGCAATGTCTAAAATGTTCATCATTTATTAGTAAATTTTAATAATCTCGAGTCATGACGAGCCAGAGCCTACTTGTCATTCCATTACAGGGTACATACACCCACTGCCATAGTTTAGAGATGAGATGCCAGTTGACATAATGAATGGCTTTGGAATGTCTGTGGAATACCCATGTAAACTTCACACAGATGCAGTCCAGACAGGGACTCGAACTAGGAATGTCTGTAATTGAGGCACACACCACTGTGCCACTTTGACCATCACATGTTTTGAGAAATTAAAGTAATATAACAATTCATTAACTAGTGCAGGTGTACGTTTTGTACTTTCCACTGTTAAAATAAGATAATCATAATTGTAGGAAATGTACTTCAGTAATAGTAATTGCCTTTTAATGGTTACCAAGTTAGGGAGAGTCTACGATCAGAGCTTTAGACAGCATTTGTGAATGCTGTATTTTTGTTGTTAAACTTTTATGGTTATACTAGGCATCTATAGGTATCTCACGATTCGATTACGATTGATTATTGATGCTTCTCGAATTTTTCTTTACCGTGTGACAACATGAAACAAATATATGGCGTGAGAACATTACATTCTGTAATAAAAACTGGTTTGTAAACAGAATAAACAGAATATTTCTGTCTGTAATCGTCTATTTTGAGTTTAATATTCTTGAAGTATCCGTTTTTGCGTTCTTTGCGCCTTATCTGCGTTTCTCTGTCTCAATTAAGCTTAAAAAAAGTTTAGCAGTTTATCAGTCTGACTCTAAGTCTCATTATTAAAAGGCATAATAGTTAAAACTAGCTGATATGAAAAAACAAACACACAGCTTCCCTGTCTTTATTACTGACAATTTTCCAATCAGGGAAAAAGAGTCCTTTCGCTGACGAAGCGGGGCTTAACTCCATCAGCCAATGATTACATAGATCCCAAACAGGGTCTTAAAGTCATAAACGAGAAACCTTTTTGAACTGAAAGCAAGACTGAGAGAAGCGCAAAGGAGAAAAGGTGCAAAGAAAGTGAAAATGGATACTTCAAGAATATTAAACTCAAAATATATGTTACAGAGCTCAGTTAGTGAGTGCTAATGTTCAAGTTCTTGTGTAAGAACAAAAGCTGTTCTACATGCTCAAATGCAAGTGTACTCGATTATCGATTATTGACATTTGTTAATCGATTCACAATCGTTATCGTCTGAAATTTTTCCCCCACCCCTAGTTCATATCATATATTTTCTATGGTTCTAACAGTTTTCCTTGCTTAGAGACAAACATCAATTTAAAAAGAAAAACAACAACGGGGAAAAAAAATTTCACGGTAAAATTGATGGGGTGGTGGTGGTGTGTTTAGTGTGTAGTGCTGGTTCAAGTGCACAGCTGTGTTACTGCTGGACTGAAACTAGTCCATCAACCAAAAACTAGCCACCAGCATTACATGAGAACTAACGAAGAAATAGAGGATGACTAACATAAGCTGTGCAAAAGCAGATAAGCTCCTGTTTCTGATTTAACACCTACAATGGGGAGCAATATGGCAATATGTGTGTCTATTAGAGCTCACAGTGAGTGAATAGTGATTTAAGACTCCAACAGCACAGCTGCGTTTGATCTACTCATACCAGAACAACACACACTAACACACCACCATCATATAAGTGTCACTACAGTGCTGAGAATGATCCACCTCCCAAATAAGTGATCTGTGCTGGTCCTGAGGGGATTTTGGCGATTGGAAAACAGAATAAAAGATACTGCCAAAATATGTAGAGAAACAAATGAACTACAGTCTGTAATTGTAGAATTACAAAGTACTTCAGTGTGGTAAATGAAAGGAATAAAATGGACAATGACTTTAGAAACCAGAACATATACCCAATAAAGTGATATATTAAGAAGGTTCTGTAATGAAATTTTAAATTAGTCTATTTCCTTTTCATGCTGGATTTATGGGAATGTCTATGTGAACGCCTTGAGTTTTCCAATTTAGTCCCACCTTTCAATAACATGTCACTAGGTTGACAGGCTACCCTTAGTGCAAGTGTGAATGAGTATGTGTGAGATGTATCGTGATGGCTTGGCATTCTGTTTAGGGTGTATTCTCCCAATGATGATGACAAAAGCTGTGAATAATGTTAAAATAATCTGTCATAATGAATTTGTCACTCTAACTATATTTGATTTTTTTAACCTTACTTGGTATATGACCTAAGTTGTCTAGTCAAATTGCATTTTAGTCTAAAATGTTATAGTCACTCTGGCAAAAATACTGTTAGACGTAGAATAAACAAAAGACACTTAAGGAAGCAATTTCAAATTACACAAACAAATGAGATATGATGTGAATCATGTGCTCAGTTTATTTTCTAGTATGTAGTCATGGTCATAGTTTAGTGGGTGATGCATGGGCTTTCAGAATTTGTGCAGATTGAGCAGTGCAGTGGAAGACAGAAAGGTGTTTTTATTGTCATCAATCAAAATGGAGTAGAGTAAAACTATCATTATGTCAAAAAAGACACTGCTCAAACAGTGTCCCTGTCAAACCCAGTGAACAATCATTTCCAAGTTGTGGGGGTCAGTGAAAATATTTTTGCTTCTTGTAATTGGGGTTAAGCCAGAAGGAAGGTTTATGTTAGAAGCAGGCTATGTTTTTGCCTCTGCTTATTGAGATCAGTTATTTAGACATGAAAAGTAATGCAAGAACACCGGAGTATCCTTTAAAGAATAATAAGTACACATATATAAAACACTCCACACTCATAGCTCACTGTAGTAAGGCCTCGTAAAACTCCACAGCCAATTGTAAGTTGCACATAGGCTTCACCATTTTTTTCCTTCCTTCCCATAAAGTTGTAATTGAAGCTGTGAGTGATGGCAGCTGATATCTGTGCAGATGAGGTAAAACACGTAATGAATAACTTATTTGTTTCCCATTGCTAAAATGTTGCCCAGACTGGAGGCATGTTGTTTGTGCAACATGGGAAAATGTGCATATGGTGAACATATGTCTTTTTTCTTGGATTTATATGTACGAAAATGTATTTTTATGTGTTTTACAGTATGTAACAGTGCAAGCATGTGTACATGTGCATTTGCTAAGAGTCAGATGCGTTGTGATGACTATATGGAAAACGCATCTGGAGGACAACAGTTGTGAACGCATAAGAAGCTCAGCTTTGAATTGTCAACAGTTGGATGGAAATTGGAGGTGTAGGCAGTGACTGTGTACACCTTGCTCTCTGGTGCTGACAGCTGAAAAGCATTTGATCAGCCATCTGAAAACCTATGATCCAGCAGAACCAAGTTTTCCAGTTTATGCTTTGGAAAGGGGGCAGCAGAACTGAAACTTTTTTTAAATTGGCTGTTCCTCTTAGTGCGGTGCATTGATGACGCACCTCTTCCAAGTTTGCCTGTTCTCCTTGGCCACTAACTTTTCTGTTTCTACTCTTTGTCACACCTGACTGAAAAAAAAACACTCTGAAAGCTGTATAATACAACTCAGCTGTCATTTACTTCTGTTCAGCCACATCATTCATATCCACAATAAAATAGAAGTATGAAATGATCTAGTCCTCCTTAGGCTTGATGCCTGGTAAACAATGTAACTGCAAACTGGACTGCTCTGTGTTCAGTTCATGATCTGTGCAGCTTTTAAATGGATTACCATGTTCCTCTGTTTCTTTATGTATCTTATCTCATAACACATTCCGTTCTCTGCTGTGCTAAATGGTTCTATGCAAAAGGATACGCTTTAATAAGTGACCTCTGATTGATTACTCTCACTTGGTTTTCCTTAAGCATTAAAACGTGTATCCAAAGGAATAGTTTAATGAAAAGTATTTGATTTTCCATTCAGCATAACAGAAAACTTATTTGAACTATCCCAATAACAAGGTTGGGCTGCAGCAATTGTATAAATCACCATATTTTAAATGTATTTTTTGCCTTTGCTAGACCATTTAATAAGCAATCAGCTAAGACAATCATTCTAATGGAAAACAGAAAGGCGTTTCTGATCCTCATGGTGACATTGGCTATTAGCAGAGACATTTTAAAACAGTATTATAAAAGTCCTCATAGGAGACTTAATTTTCTTTCTGTGACTAAAGCAGCAGACTAAAAATAATAATAAAGTGTACTCACACATCTGTTTACATTTAGTTTTTGTCTGGTCAACTTAATGTATTTTGTTAATAAACTTACAGACCTGCAACACATTGCAAAAAAATAATAGGTAAAAGAGACCCTAAATAATGATGTGATTTCAGACAAATGATAGTAATCATGATTTGGTACAAAAGCAATATTTCAAAAGGCAGAATTCATGAAGAGCAAAGATGGGCAGCGTTCTTCTTCATTTTGTCATAAAATACCTAAGGAAATTGTTCAAATGTTTTAAAACCGTGATCCACAAAGAAAGATTGGAAGGGATTTGCATATTTCTTTCTCTACAGTGCATGATTATATTAAACAATTCAAGGAATATAAGTTAATAAAGAGCAATGATGAAAACCTAGACTGAACTTCCATGATCTCATATCCCTCAAGTGACACTGCACCTAGAACAGTCATTCAGTAGTAGGCGATGTGATGACATGAACATGAGATTACTTTGGCAAACCCTTACTGTGCAAAAAAGAAATCTTATGTTAACCATTTCCAAAAGTAGTGTTGGCTTCTTTAGGCACCAAGGCTTCTGTAATGGCCCATCACACGGTGAAATAATGGATATTGGTCAGATAAATCAGTATTCCAGTCCTTCTAGTTCCTTGTAGTTTTACAACTCATGAATGCTGTGGCTGAATGAATGATGAGAAGGACCATTTACATTTATCAGCAAAGAAATTTAAATTATCGTTGCTGCCCTTGGCAACGATCATTTACACTTCTGTGATGGCAGAAAAGAACATTTTTAAGCCTTAGATTTACAAGACAATGCAAAACCACATGCTGCGCACATTACAAGAATGGCTGCGGAAAAAGAAGGTACAGATACTGGACTGGCCTGCATACAGTTCCTGTCCCAATAGAGAATGAGTGGAAAAATTTTGTGAAATCAGAATGAAAATTGTGGCCACTACTACCCTGTACTGCTTTACACCTTAAGGCAGTGGTTCTCAAACTGGGTGGTGCAGTAAGGTGAACAAATGAGGCATGATTAAGATGCATAATCACTTGTTATAATTTTACTGTAAAAGTGATATCTCACCTTTTTAAGGTTCAAAACTAATTATTTTTGTATGCATTATGAGATGTAAAATAAATTACAGGGAAGTTTTAAGTTCTAGTCTACACTGTATACGCTGTATAAACACTGTAGTGTACACTGTATAAAACATTTGAGAACTACTGATTTAAGGGAAAAATAGCACCCGAAACAGTTAATTTCTTGCTATACTGGCAACATAATGTGGTCAGTTATTTACCGTTCTAACTTTGCAGGCCTGAAATGCAGGAATGGATGTTAATTAACAAATTAACTTAGGTTGACCAGACAAAACATGAAATATCTTAGGTTACAATAAATGTAAGAATATTTTTCCATAACATTCCCAACTTTTCTAATTTGGGGTTATAGATCTGATGAGAATGAAGAAGACCAGATACTATTTGTGTATTAATAGTAAGGTACACACACTTTACGTTCCAGAACAGATACGGTTAATATTGTAAAGTAAAATTGCTTTGATTATAAAAAAAATTAAAATTCCTGCCCTGTTTCATCATATAATTATACTGTAATGCCAGATTTTTTTGGTTAACACTTAGCCAACGCTTACAAAATATTGTGTAGGTCACTCTCATGTGACTAAAGCTCTGAACCTTTGAGGCATGGGCCCTACAAGGTAATTTGGAGGTCAAGACATATTCCTTAATCCCTTCTTGCAAAATGTTTGCAGTGTGGCAGGGCTCATTATCCTGCTGACAGAGGCCACTGCCATTAGGGAATACCGTTGTTATGGGTTGTACTGCAACAGTGGTTGGAGACATCCATGTCATTCCCAACAGGACATTGCCCAGAGCATCATACTGTCAATATTATTCACCTGTCAGTGTTTTTATGTAATGGTTGATTGGTGTATCTAGCATTTAATATCCGCATTATATAAACTCAATGCTGAATACCATTTGAATTGTCTGATATTAGTTCAAGTAGCAGGTTATGGTACTGGCTGATGTAATTCAAATAGTGTATAGTACATATCTTGTTAATATCTGCATACAGTTTGTAACTTTAGAGTAGTCACTGAGTTAGATAAATGTTCATGACGTGTAATGAAAACAAACCATGGAATTAGATTCACAAAATTGCCATTGACTACAAAGTATTACATAATGTTTAGAAACTGACACACTGTATCTTTACTGTATAGATGTTTAAAATAATTTGGGTGTTGTGCTGGTATAAGTGGATCAGACACCACAGCGGGACTGATAACGGCTCACCAGCCAAAATGTCCAGCCACCAGTGTCCTGTAGGCAGCATCCTGTGAGTGCTGATGAAGGATTAGAGAATAATTAACACAAAACAACAGATGGTATACAGTTGAATGTCTCTTGATAAAGTGGGCAGTGAGTAAATGGTGGTTTTAAACCTCCAGCAGCACTGCTGTGTCTGATCCAATAGTACTAGCTCTACATACACAGACACCAGCACCACCATAACATCAACAGTGGTGGTCTTGTGTGAGTCCTACCCATTAGAAAGCAGAGTAAAATGTATGGAGAGAAAGAAGTTCAGTGACCATTAAAACTTAAATGAAGAATAAGCAGAATATAAACCGAACAAATTCTAAAATGTCTGAGATTTTTTTTGTTCTGTGGTACTGTAGATGAGAAATGTGTTGCTCTTACTTGCAGTGACAATTGGAAGAAAAAATTTGAATTCTGGAGTAATATTACTTCCCATCCTGCAGATTTGTGGAAGGCTTGGCCCTGAATAGCTCAGCTCTCTCCCACTACTGCTAGTCACTTTATTAGAGAAAACTAGAAGAATGTGTCATTATGCAGGTGAAAAGAGCTGAGCAAGCTGTACTTAAAGTGCATTAGAGTAATCTAGACTGCAGTTAGATGGGCAGGACTCGAAGCTAAACATAATCAACAGAGATGTCAGGTTATTTTCTTTGTTTCCTTGATGAAAGATTACGTATTTGCAGGTCAAATGAAGGGGTTGTACCGCAGTATTTGCGAAATGCACAAAAGGCCTAAAAATCTGTAATATCATGTACTTCTCTTTTGTGTTTGCGCAGGAGGGTTCATGGCTGCTGTCGGTGCCGCCACTGCAGCTTCACAGCGGCAGACACTACAGCTTTGCTGGACCACTTCAACTCTGTCCACTGCCAAGATTCTAGCGAGCCAGGATCCGCCCCTGCCAATGGCTGCTCCGCCCCTTCCACCATCCGCATTAAAGAGGAGAGTAAAGGTGACCTGAAGCTCTATAGCCTGGTGCCCCCAGAGGCCAGACCAGCTGAGACTGTCAAGACAGAGGCACCTGATGAGAAGGAGAAGCCATGGCCCGGGGCCCGAGGAGGGACTGAGCAGCAGCTCCAGGGCATGCTGTGGGTCCCTAAGGAGAGAGTGGCAGAGGTGCTGAGGGGAAGTGCTGCGCAATTCCCCCCTGCTTCACTGGGGCTAAACGCCACCTCAGGGCCACAGGAGCAGCACCAGAAAGGAGCAGCTATGCTCAGAGACTCGCCTGGCCTGGTATTCAGTCTTGGCGCTGATTCTAAGGGCTACCTGCCGGGGACACCTGCGGGCACAACGACTGAGAAACCAGGGCAGCAGTACCCCAGTTCAACAGAGAGCAAAAGCACCAAGGAGGAGTCCCAGTCACTCCTGCGGGTAAGGGTCACCCCTTTCACATCTTTCCCCTGAGCTGTGAATCCTTGCCTTGAAAACTTCTAATCACATTAACCACTCTGACAATGCTTGGGATGTGCGTTTGGTCTCGCTCACACAGCAACTGAGATTTTTGGTAAGGTTAAGAAGCTTTGCTTATTAGACACTCCATAGCTATGATCATCAGTTATTTCTCTGTAACCCTAACACTAAGCTCTGGCATATTGAGTATGCTAAGCTTAGATATTATGCCAATTTCTCTTTCTTTGTTTTCTAGTGTTTGCTTCTGCTTGACTTGTAGCGAAGCCTGGTGTATACTAAGACTCTCTACTGCTCTCTGTTGATTTCAAAGTCACCTGCTCCTGATTGAGATTGGTAACCAGGGAGAAGTAAACACACCAAT
This sequence comes from Parotocinclus haroldoi, assembly GCA_034779995.1. Lineage (NCBI taxonomy): Eukaryota > Metazoa > Chordata > Actinopteri > Siluriformes > Loricariidae > Parotocinclus > Parotocinclus haroldoi. Next base: position 9,257 of record JAUZST010013023.1, read on the forward strand.
AAAGATGTTGTGCTACTGTGCTCAATGTAGGGAGAAACAAACAAATATCGGCACACCCCTGTGTTTGCCTGTTAGCAGAAGGACACAGCCCGAGAAATTGAAGAGAGCTGCTGTTTGTCATGCACCTGCTGTCTGTAATTCTGTGACTTGGCTTGCATGTGCTTACTACTGCTGTGAACTACAAGCTATACACTCATCTGCCACTTTATTAGCAACAGCATTCTAATGTGGTATAGGAGTCTGCGTTGAGTTTGCATTTTAGATGGGCATTGTGACATGGACCAGGTCTTGAAAATATTAATTAGGGCTTCCTGTTCATGGTGACATCATCATGTTTCATAAGTCCATTAGTGGCTTGGTGGGTAGCACTGATTCCTCACTGCAGGAAGCTCCTGCGTTCGTTTCCAGGAGCACCAACCTGGGTCCTTTCAGTTAGGGATCTGAATGTCCTCTCTTTGTGTGCATAGGTTTACTCTAAGTGCTTCAGTTTTTTTCTCTCAGTCTGATGACATGTATTTTAGGTTAATTTCCTCAGATTCTAAAGTACCCTTCCCGTTTAAGTGTGTGTACGAGTGTGTGTGGCCTACGATGGATTGGCACCCTGTCTAGGTTGTTTCTGCCTTATGGCCCTGTGTTGAAGTTTAGGCACCAGCTTTTCTGTGACCCTGACCTGTAGTAAGTGGACAAGAAAATGACTGAATGAATGACTGGGAAAACCGTTGACGCACACTGAGCTCATTGTCATGCCGGGTTACACATGGCCATCGACAATAATCGTATTGGCTGTGACTTTTAAACTAGTGATCAAACTGATATTGTTTTTGTTAATGCCGATATTTAGAGAGCAAGGTGACAGTTTTTAAATTTTTTGCAACTTATTTGCAAATAAATTAATAATAAATGAGACAAAATTGCTAACTTTAAACTAACATTTATTTATCACATAAATGCACCATCTCTGATTGCCTTTTTGTCTTTTTATAAATAAAAACTAAGTAAAATGTTTTGTTGTACTACCAGATAATAATAATACCAGATATAATGTTTCTGAGGGAAACAAATAAAATGCTTAAATATTTGCAAAACATAAACAATGTTGTGAACGTGGTAGCTTCATCGATTTGTTTTTAATGTCTGAGAATTTTCATCTTCTCGTAAGTGGTCCCACCATCACTGAATGTTCTTCCAGCATCTCTTTGTTTTTAGTCACTCAGTAGTTATGAGCTGCAAGTTGAATCAGAAAGCAGAAAATAATGTTTCTCTGCATTTTCTCACTACTTTTAAATAATGGCCTCATGAGTGCAGGCATTGGTCAATGCCCATGATCTCACAATGCCATTAACTCATCCAGTGAACCTGTCAGCTGATTAATCGGTCTAACAGTAATTCCATTGTCAGTGAGTTCCAAAAACATTCCAACATTGAACTGTTAACAAAAAGCAGATTGCAATCACTGATGCATGATATATCTGATGCTTCTATCTGAATATCGCAGTAGAAAATGTGATTTTATGGTGATTTAGAATACCTGCTTGTGGCTGACAGGGAGGAGCCCTGACTTTCAACCCATTTTCTTTAGCTTGAGTCTGATTTCAGAGATGCTTTGCTGATCACCTCTATTTTGACGCGTGTTTATTCTATATGTTCTAGCATTCCAGCCAGCCCAGTGTCTGGATATTCTCAAATCTAAGTAATTGACAAGCCATTTACACTTGCCGAACTGATTTTCACTTTGTGTTTTGAGTTTCAAGCAATTCCATTACTAATCTCGCTGTAAAAGGGTTTAAGGCATAACACATGAATCAGTCTAAAACAGGCTGCGTAGGAAGTTCTTAAGCTGAGCATTTAACCTCATTTTAAATGAATTTGTATAAATGTAAATTCCACTGGTGATTCCTAATGTGTTTGCTGGTTGGAGACCAGCTTTTTTATATATATA
>JAUZST010013024.1:0-11194 GCA_034779995.1 Parotocinclus haroldoi
AAAAAAATACATACAGGTTGTAATGTAGTACAATAGGGAAAAATCCAAGGGGGTGAATACTTTCGCAAGGCACTGTATGTATGTATGTATGTATGTATGTATATATGTATGTATGTATGTATGTATGTTTGTATGTATAAGGCATTCCTTTCTTTCTTAGGCAGCTATTCAGTCCCAGTTAGACGGAGTACGAACAGGTCTCACTCAGCTCCATAATGCTCTCTGTGACGTGAAAGATATCCAAAGCTCACTGGCTGACCTCAGTAAGGACTGGAGACAGAGCATTAACACCATCGAGAACCTGAAAGATGTTAAGGAGGCTGTGGTGCAGCACAGCCAGCTGGCCTCTGCGGTGGAGAACCTTAAAAACATCTTCTCAGGTGAATATTAACACAAGTCATAAATCTGCTTTCAATGAAAGGCCGACTTCACAAAAAAGTCTCACAATACATGTGTTCATGATTAACGGAAACCAAATTTATTCTAGGCACGCAGAGTTTCAGCACGTCACGTTATTTGTGTTTCATTGAGAGTGAAATGGGACAAGGCCTCAGTTGGCTCTAATACACAGACTGCAATTTAACCGTCTTAAAGTCCCAGGACAAAAGCATTTGGTCCAACAGTCACTCAGTGATTAGAGCTAATACAGATTCTGCCTCAAACTCTCTATTTCACTTCATGTTTTATTCTTTTATTTCATTTAATCTCAGCAGCGCAGGGAGTGCCTGACCAGTAGCACATGGAACAGGATGCAAATCCATCTCAGGACACATTTTAGACACTGTAGAGACATCAGTTAATCTCCCTTATCTTTGGAACATGGGAGTTTAAACGAGTACCCACACTGGCCCCTCCCCTTCCTCACACACAGCCAGTCATATCAGTTTGTGATGCCTAACCTGACCAGTCTTGTTCACCTAGTCACTTGGTTATCACTTTTAACCTTGTAACATGGTGCTCCATCATGCTCGAATAAGCACTGTTTTAGGGCTGCAACTAACGATTATTTTAAAAATCGATTAATCCTTCGATTATTTATTTTTCTCTCCGAATAATCAGATATTTAAAAAAATATTTTCCATGTAGTTAATCGGAAATAGAGCATTAAATAACAGAAAATAAGCGCTTACAATAATTAAATAATAGTAATAGACTAAATGAAATAAGACCTAAAACTGTTGTTGAGAGACAATATAGCATGAGTATGGATAGATCACTTTAAACAGGTCAGTAAACATTTTATTTACAGCATTAGGTTAAGGCAAGCAAGTAACAAAAGTGCAAAGAGATACACACACACTGGCACAATATGTAACATAGTGTGTAAATACCTAATTACACTAATTAGAGTAGCTCGAATATGTTACCTTAATCCTTTTCTAAATGCAATTCATCCTGCCTATACAGTGCAGTCTTCACTCATACTCTGTCCGAAAATTAAAACTTAAGCTTGATCATTAATTACCACAACTGTGTACACGTTATATTTATTTATAAAGCACATAAACACTGCTTAAGCTAACTACACTTAAATTAAAAGTAACACACACGTTCTCCATCACTGCCATTATCCAGTTAACAAGCAAAAAACAGCATGAACCGTGCTATGCTATAGCAGTTTGCATAGTGTGAGTGAACCGTTACGTTTCCTTACTTCAAAACTGAACAAACTCAGGATACTGCAGTGATTTACCCTGCTGTTGAGCTCCCTTCTTCCTCATCGGTTACTCTAACATGTTTGCGTTTCACGTACTGTATCATCACCGCTTGCTCCCGTGCCAAGTCAATTCACTTTTGCAAAGCTTGCATGTTACACATTTCTTAGTTACGTGAAGCTCACTTTTGAGGATTTTAACCGAACCTTATACACTGCATCGGTCATGCTTCTTTTATAGAATGTGTTAACTTCTTAATGTTGTGCTCTTCGGACTCACTATATACTATCAATACTGTGGATTACTTCAGGTAATCATTCACGGACACGAGGATGCAACTCTTTTACTTGGTAACTTAACAGCGTGTACAACATGTAGCCATTAGCCGCTCTACATAGTGCTAATGACAGTCTCACATTATCGAGTGTTCGCTCGTATAAACCACACTTAATGTTCAACTTATTTAGAAATTTCCGTGTCGCTCCTTTCAAGTCTTATTTATTTTTTTCCAGCGTTTATTAAGCGTGACGTAAGCAGATATGTAAAGGACAGTAAGACATAAATCGTGTGACACAACGAATCGATGATGAAATTCGTTGCCAACACTTTTAACAATCGATTTGTATCGATTTTATCGAATCGTTGTTGCAGCCCTACGTTGTTTATCTCCAAATTGCTCCTGGATTGTTCAGAAAAGTTGCTTTTAGAAGATGTTATGATACCATTCCTTATTCATGGCAGTGTTCTTAGGCAAAATGTTGAGTGAACCTACTCCCTTGGATAAGAAGCAACCCCACCTATGAATGGTCTCTAGATGCTCCACTGTTGGTATGACACAAGACTCATTGTAGCGCTCACCTTTTCTTCTCTGGACAATCATGTCCCAAACAGTCTGAAGGGGACTTGATCAGAGAAATTAACTTCACCCCAGTCCTTTGCAGTCCACTCCCTGTATTTCCTACAGAATGCCAGTGTGTCCTTGATGTTTTTCTTGGAGAGAAGTCACTTTTTTTGCTGCCCTTCTTGACATTAAGCCATCCTCCAAAAGCCTTCGTCTAGGTGTTTGTTCAAATGCGCTCACACCTGCCCTCTTATCCCAAACTCTTATCTGCATCCTCTTTATGAGACGGTCCTGAGGCTTCCTTGACTTTCTTGGGCACCCTGAACCTTTCTTTACTGCAATTGAAAAACTCTCCTTTAAGTTCCTCAACAAATGGTTGATGGGGGTTCTATGTTACAAAAATAAATGTATTTTCCTGTTAATCACTTTTTGATGGAGTGCACTCGATGTGTTTCTTTGAAGTAACCATGGTCGACAGAAGAAGACTTTAAAACCACTAATACCCTTTCAAAGAAAACGGTCAATACAAATTGTCACCATAAAAAATGAAGCAGTAAACATAAACTACCTTTGGCCATGACTGTAGGCTGTTTATATTGATTTTTTGTTTATATTTTGAATACTTTACACCCAAGATGTACACTGCCTAGTTTATCAACAAAATCCCAGAAAATATTGAGATAGATTTAGATCCCTAGGTCTAATTATAAATCTGTAACACAGATTAGCTGTAATACTCACAGGCTACTGGACTACAATTTGTGCTATTTCCATTAGAGCACGATCTTCTTAACATGTCACTAGCTGTATTGGTTTCATTTTATTCTCGTTTATTCCCGCGTTAGTTCCAGAGATTGTGCAGGAGACTCGGGATCTGATTGAACATGGCGAGCTGTTGCAGGCTCACCGTCGGCTCATGGACCTGGAGTGCACACGTGATAACCTGTTGTACGAGCAGCACCGTCTGGACAGCAGGAGCGCCCCAGAGCCGGGCCTGATCGGTGCTTACTTCGGCCAGGTGCAGGGTCTTTCGGACGAGTTGGCCAAGCAGCTCTGGCTGGTGGTCCAGCGGGCACTGGTCACCGTACGCCGCGACCCCACCATGCTGGTGTCAGCCATGCGCATAATAGAAAGGGAGGAGAGGGTGGACCGGCGCATGGTCGAGCGCCAGAGGCAGACTTCCTTCCTCCCGCCGGGCCGGCCCAAACACTGGAAGAGCCGCATGAGCGAGGTGCTGGAGGCCACGGTGAGCGGGCGCATCGAGAGCGCACAGGCCGAGACGCGGCAGTCTGACAAGATGTGGCTGGTGCGCCTCCTGGAGATCACTCGGCGCTACGTGCTGGATGACCTGCTCATCGTCAAAAACCTGGTGGTGCAGTGCTTCCCTCCACACTACAACACCTTCAGCCTGTTCCTGAACCTTTACCACTGTGCCGTGTCAGCGCGAGTCCAGGAGCTCGCCGAAGATGACCTGGAACCCAACGAGATCGTATGTCTGCTCACCTGGGTGCTCAACACCTACAAAAGGTTCGTCACACTCATGGGGGGGCATATGAGGCCTGGGCAATCAGCTACTGGTTTAATTTAACATCATTTTCTGTTAGTCTAACAGTAATGTCATGTAACCTGTAACCTGACACGCAGCCAGCCTTTACTCTCAGAGCCTTTTAAAGACATTACATACTGAGATCCTGCATCCTTAAATACTGATACCATACCATGTAGAAGTATTTCCTGATACTGAGAACTGATAGAAGCATAATAACATAACAGTTCTTAAAGACTTTCAAAACATGTTTTATTTTTATATGATGTTCTTCACTTTCTGGATATAATGAATTATAAATATACATGATGTGTTTTCATCGTTTAAAGTTCAGCAATACTAAACACTCACTCACGCTAAAATGTTTTCTCCTCACATTGGTTCTTCACCTGCCTGCTCAATGTTAGTGTGAATTGGTATCGGGTGTCGTTATATTGGAGTAATTCAGTCCTTAGCCAGTGACACAGGGTGCAAGGCAGGAACGTCACTAGACAGGCAAGCCATTATAGACATTATACACACAATCACACTGTATGTATGTGCGTGCGTGCGTGCGTGCGTGTATGTAGGTATGTATATGTGTGTGTGTATGTAGGTATGTATATGTGTTTGTGTATGTAGGTATGTAGGTATGTATGTGTTTGTGTATATGTGTGTATATGTGTGTGTATGTGTGTGTATGACAGTCCTGACCTAAATTCAAAGTTAAAATATGACAATATACAGTAATCTAGTGCTTATCTTGTAGCTGGCTATATGTGATTTGTCTGCAATATAGCTACTGAGTATTACTTCTGAATCACATCTTTTGTGTTTATTCTCCCTCTAATGTTTAGTGTAGTGCATGTTTGAACGCGTCTTGTTGTGCGTTTTCATTTAGTGTCGAGATGATGGGCCATCCAGATCTGTCTCCCGAGTGTGATGTGAAGCAGTTGGAGCCGCTACTGCCTGAGGAAGTCGTGAACGAGTTGCTCGGAAAATACTTTGCAACATTCACAGTGAGTTCTCACACCTTCACCTCACCCATGCTCACATAAATAAGCTTTTCATAATCAGCTGCATCACCGGAATACTAGTGCTCTATTTCCTACTAATGCACATGGGGACTGATGCAGTTGAATTTATTATCCACACATTTTCAGCAGCATTCATTCAGAGTACTGATGGAGATCAAATCTGTATAAGTGTTAGCAGTGCTATTCTTCTTAGTGAGGTAAGGCTTGTACTATCTTGTATTGCATGCGTTGTAAGTTATCATGTACACTGAGCCTTCAGTACAGGGTTCAGAGTGGCTAAAATAAAACCATTTTCTCCAGAAGCGTATTGTATTGGAACACGAGGATTTCAAAGGGTACAGCGCAAATGGGATATAACCAGGACTGAAAAAGCAACAGAAGATTCCGACCTCAAGTCTGCCTGAGTGGAATTTCCATGTCCTCCCTGTGTCCAAGTGGGTTTACTCTGGTGTCCTCCAGAGTACATTCCAAAAGCAAGTATTAGGTTAACTGGTGACTTTGAATTGTCCCAGTATGAACGCGTTTGACTAGAAGAGATGTAACCCTATACAAACAAATAAAGAAAATATATTTTAAAATCGGTTTAATCTTAATCCCAACAGAATTCCAGCACCAACCTATGCCAGCCTTTTTGATAATCCGATTTTTCCATCCAGGGTATGCCTACACCTGGACCCCATGTTCTCTCTTTTTTAATTACTCTAACGATACGTTTTTTGCTAAATCTTGCAAACACAGGCGTCCAAACCTTTGAGTGTAGATGTAACGAGGTGTTCTGTTTCTGACTGAATGCTGCAGGGATCTCATGTTGTGATCATTATTACCAGTATATTTTTTAATCTCATGTTTCGAATTTTGTGCTGAAAGGAATAACTGATAAGCTTTTATGTAAAGGGATGGGTAGAGCCATGAACTTTTACACTTTTACACGTATCATAAATGTACTTTAGGATATGACGTAATAGCCTATATAAAAATATAAAGATGTTTTAAGTTCTGCACTGAAGAGTGCTGTGGCCTAACTGTAGACCAACTTATCCAATGTTTGTTGCAGCACACAGCTGTACAGCGGACAAAATCTAATATTCTAATATATGATGTCGTATAAGAAATGTGCTTCTCTAATTTATTTTCTGAATGATTTTTCAGCAGTTTGCAGTGAGAGTTATAGTTATTTATTAGTGCTTTGTGCATGAGGACACACTGTATAACAGCTCTTTGTAGTGGACAGACTTTTTTTTGAATATCTGTAACTTTGCATAAAACGTGTTGAAACTGTCCAACAGTCCAACATCACAGGTTGGCTCCGCAAAGCTCTGGAAACGGATAAGAAAGACTGGCAGAAGGAAACGGAGCCTGAGGCAGATCAGGATGGCTACTACCAAACCACCCTGCCCGCCATCGTCTTCCAGGTGTGTGAAGATCCTGTGCTGTTTCCAGTTTCATTAATCTGCACTGTCCAATGTTCTTTTGATTTTTATCCAGTTAGCTTTGATTGGTATTTTCATTACTGGATCTGTTTTGCTTTGTATTTTTGTTTAAGTAGCCTTTGAATTGAAATTGCTTTTATTGAATGCATACCTGTTGGCACTTTAGTATATAATCGGGCAGCACGGTGGCTCAGTGGGTAGCACTGCTGGAATGTCCTGCTTCCTTTCTGTGTGGAGTCTGCATGTCCTCCCAGTGTCTGCATGGGTTTACTCCGGGTTCTCCGGTTTCCTCCCACACTCCAAAGACGTGCAGGTTGGGTTAGTTTGTGTCTCTAAAGCGGCCCTTAGTGTGTGACTGTATGTGCCCTACAATGTATTGGCGGCCAGTTTAGGGTTGTTCCTGCTCTTGCACCCAGAGTTGCCGGGTGGGCACTGGCTGGCCCACTACCTCGTGTAGATTATAGCGGAATACAATGGATAATACACAATTAAAGTCTTTAAGGGATTCTCTTTGTATTTCTTTCTTGTTCAGATGTTTGAACAAAACCTGCAAGTGGCTGTTCAGATCAACGAGACGTTCAAAGAGCAGGTGCTGATGCTCTGTCTGAAACAGATGAACTCCTTCCTTTTAAGGTACAACCTCAACACGGATGCCTTTTTTTGCTGGCCTCAGAACTGAATACCTGCAGCTATTTTGTGCGTGTGTGCGTGTGTGTGCGTGTGTGTGCGTGCGTGTGTGCGTGCGTGTGTGCGTGCGTGCGTGTGTGCGTGCGTGTGTGCGTGCGTGTGTGTGTGCGTGCGTGTGTGCGTGTGTGTGTGCGTGCGTGTGTGCGCGTTGCCCGTTTGACCTCCTGATCTGTGTTTAGGTACAGAGATGAGGCTGTTGCATATAAAGAGGAGCACTTGAAGGACCGGCAGCTCCCACAGTGCTACGTTCAGTATATGATCGCCATCATCAACAACTGTCAGACTTTCAGGTCAGTTGTCATAGGATCTGGGTGGCCATAGTGGTCAAACAGTGTTAAATACATTTTGCTTTAGATTTTCTTTAAATTAAGAAACAACAACCTCAAACAAAATGGCTCTTATATGGGGCAGCACGATGGCTTCCTCCTCACATCAAGAAGGTCCTGGGTTCAGTTCCGTTCTGGAGCGCCCTGGGTCCTTTGTTGTGGCTGTTTGTCCTCTCCAAGTCTGCATGGGTTTACTCTGGGTGCTCCTGTTTCTTTCCTCAATCCAAAGACATGCGTGTTAGGTTAATTGATTTTCCTGAATGAATTGGCTATATGACTAGTCTTGAGATAAACTTACATATAGATATAACCTCGTATGTGTGTGTGTGTGTGTGTGTGTGACTGAAATGTCCACTGATGCTGATACTGAAATCAAATAAAACAAAACAATTACATCCTTATATAGTCGTACCCAGACACTCGACTGCCTCACAACCCGTTGAATTTTGGCTTTTTCTGCATTTTGGTGAGAATAAGTTGGAACTTTGCACATTTGTATGAGTTGAGACGTGCGATTTCTATGCCCTTTCCAGATGAAACTGTGAGTTTCACGATTGCTTTCGCTCAGTGCAGATCTCTCATAAAATCTGCTGTATACTTTCTTGTGTTTTTTAGTTTAACATTTTCTTAATGCAAATAAGTCACCATGGGTTCTAAGAAGCTTCAGAATAAAAGCCAACCACAAGAAAAGCACTGAGAACCACCTTATACAGTGTAATTGCATAAAATGCTATAAGCTTAAGAGTGGTGTATATAGTAAATGAAGTTACATTTTAATTCATTTAATCTAATTAATGTTTTTTTTAATTGTTGTCTGTGTATAAGTATGCAATACAACTCCAGGAATGCATATAATGCCTTATACAATGCATTTCTGACAGGAATGGACTGAATTATTAATTAATTATAAGTAAAATTCTCTCGTTACTCGTCGGTTTTTGCCACTCGATGTGGAACTCATTTATGATAAGTACCGAGGTATCAATGTACAATCCCAATAGTGCCTGTGTGTAATGCTTCACCCTGCAGGAAAGCCCCACCTGGTCTCAAACTTCACTGCTGTTGTGGACTGCACTACGTGAGCTCTGAATTTTCTCCTGCTTTTGATTTTTTTCAGAGAGTCCATAAATAGCCTCAAAAGAAAGTACTTACAGTCATCAGAGCCAAACCAAAACGATGCGGCCATTGAAAAGACCCTGAATGAGGTAGCCAAGATTGGTTGTCAGTTCTTGCTGGATGAAGTCTTCTTGGATTTGGAGGTACAGAATGTTTACCAAGTTCTCTGTTAACTACAGTTGCTTCCTTCAGTACCGTCTTTCTGCAGTGCTCAGAGCATTATGATTGTTTGTCAGAATCACCTGAATGAGCTGTTCACCCGGAAGTGGTTGACAGGTTCTCATGCTGTCGACACCATCTGCGTGACAGTGGAGGATTACTTCAACGACTTTGCCAAGATCAAGAAGCCTTTCAACCAGGTGTGTGATGTTACACATCCAGGACTGAACTTAAATAACCGGAAAATACGTACATATGAAGGTCCGGTGTTAAGATTATTTTTGGTTTATTAGTGGTTAGGACCAGGCTGTCCATTACCCCTTTTTGTTTAACATATCTGAAAATAGTAATAAAAACATAGGTGTGTGTGCGCGTGTGTGCAGGAGATGACGAGTGAGGCCCATCGGCGTGTGGTGGTGGAGTACCTGAAGGCTGTCATGCAGAAACGCATCACTTTCAAAAATGCTGAGGAGAGGAAAGAGGGAGCAGATAGGATGATTAAAGAAGCTGATCAGTTCAACTTCCTTTTTAAAAAGCTTGCTGCGGTGAGTTCTCTCTTCATCTCATGCTGTTTGTGCATACTGTTAATGTGTTATGTTTACGTGTAAGCGTATGATTAAGTTTAAGTGTATTTGCCTGTTCTATTGTAAGTAGTACCCTCCCACTGCCTGTATATACTCTAAAACCTATAACTATATATCACATTACATCATATATCATATATATATATATCACATATAACTATATCTGTTAGGCATCTGTTAAACATAAGTATCAGGTCCATCATACCATCCTCTACAGTTTTAACCTACATAGGGTCATAGCAGTACATTACAGTATTTTTTTTTAATCATTTCTCTGAATTTCCATTAATTATAAATGCAGTGGCAGTAGGGATACTGTGTAGATAGTAGGGTTCCACTTGTGTTTCTGACCGTGTGTATCGTTTGCATTTTCACGTTTAAATACCCTTTATATTGACATAAGTGTAGAATAAAAAGACCGTACGGTTATGGTTATGCTCGGTTAACGTCCATTTTGGTCAACGTTTGGCTTTATAGTTTATTGTTATATATTTATTGTTAAATGGTGAATACTTGTATTTGATCTAAAGAGTTATAACGGGGTCAAATTTCAGCACGTCCCTAAATGCTAATACAGTTCAGTGCAGCATTATGTAATACATACATGATAATTACATACATACAGACAATACATGTTCAATGCAGCATTTTAAAAACAGCTCTTTTGTGTGATTGTGGTCAGGGGGACGACACAGACTGGCTGTGTGGCTCCATCGTTGCCATAGCTGAGGTCTTCAAGCTGACCGACCCCACCCTGCTCTATCTGGAGGTATCGACACTGGTCTCCAAATACCCAGACATCAGGTATGACTTCATCTGCAACCCCAACTTTGCTGGTAGCCTGAATTTACTGGCTAAAGAGAAACTAAATGTGTTTGGGTCAGAAAGAATGCCAGAGTGTATAATTAAGCTCTTACCAGACATCCATCTCGTCTCATCTACTGCTCTCCTTAAACAAACTGCACAAATATTAATTACAAATCACAAGTTTAACATTCACTTACTGATTGTAACCAGTTGGAAAAGTAGACCAGTGCCAGAAACTATGGTTTTATTAGATTACTTTGTTTTTTATAGACCTAGTAACTGTTGGACCTGATTGGACACAAATCCATTATGAGGCATCACAGACTTACTTGTATGGGGCAGTGTAGGGCTAGTGAGTTCACTGACTGCTAAGTAGTTTTATTATCAGGAGGATTCAGAGGGATATAAGGAGAGCATAACAGTATTTAAACATAACAATTGGGGCGAGGTTGGGGAATTTAGAAATCAATAGATAGGTAACTGTAATCTATAAAGAACAGTCACCAATCACTTTATTAGGTCCTAATTTCTACACTTATTGTCCATTTTTCAGTTACACTTAACACATAGAATTGTAGTTCTGCCATTACAGACTTTAATGGTTTTCCAGTGGTCAGCACCAGCACACATCTATCATCTATTGATGCTGCACATGAATAACAATTACAGTTTACTAGTCTAATGTTGCTGGAGATTTTTCTCACCTGTCCTACAATTCCCTAATTCCTCTGCTATTTAAACACCTTGTTTGAATCACTTGTAAGAACACTGAACTTGTAGTGTAAAAGAACCTTTTTTAACCCTTGTGTGTGTGTGTATGTATGTATGTATATATACATATATACACACATATATATATATATATAGATAGATAGATAGATAGATAGATAGATAGATAGAGAGAGAGGGATAGATAGATAGAGAGAGATAGAGAGAGAGAGGGATAGATGGATAGATAGAGAGAGAGAGAGGGATAGATAGATAGAGAGAGAGAGAGAGAGGGAGGGATAGAGAGATAGATAGAGAG
>JAUZST010013025.1:0-11193 GCA_034779995.1 Parotocinclus haroldoi
CTTTCTGTCTCTCTCTCTCTCTCTCTGTGTCTCTCTCTCTCTCTCTTTGTCTCTCTGTCTCTCTCTCTCTGTGTCTCTCTGTCTCTCTCTCTCTCTGTCTCTCTCTCTGTCTCTCTCTCTCTCTCTCTCTCTCTCTCTTTCTCTGCATGCACCAGCTTGTTCTGGGTACATGTCTGTATAGGCTGCAAATTCTGCCAAACTATGGATTTGTGCTTCTGGTCTTCAGAGAGAATGTGTATTAAGTCTGCCTCTTTGTCTGCAGTGCTTAAAGTAGCTAGGCTGAATGGTAATCTCCAAAAACAATTTAACCCTGGGAAAGTCAGGCAAGAGCTTCCTGCTTCTACAGACACATCCGGTTTCCCAACAGGGTGTACAGGACTCCGTCTCCACTGCCCTCAAAACAAACACAAATACACACCCCAAGGTTCATCTAACTTCTCACTAATTTCCTTAAGACGACAAGTGGCTCCCAGACCCATCCTCCATCTCCTGGTGGAGAACGGACAGAATATGAAATGGTTCTCATGGGAGAGTGGACACTCACGATGGATAACCTGACTGTCTTCTTGCTCTTCACGCAGAGTGATTAGTTTGCTTTCAGTACACTAGAAAAGGCTAGGCTGTCCCATCATGCTTTGCTGGAGTTCCTTTCTTAGCTTGGTGAAATCCGATTATCTGGAGATCCTTAAGATACTTATTTTCACCCTCCTAAGATTTTAGCCTCTGTGTGGTTGCTAAAGTGAGGGACCAGGACATAAAGCTAGCTTCTTAATCCCGTATGAACACGTGAGCGCAATGGGGAAAGGGTTTAAACGTCTGCTGCTTCCTGCCCATCCCAGCATATATCCTTATAAATGTCAATGACAACAACCATGACTTTTTTTTATTGACCATTGCTTTGGTAAATATTGCGTATAGATAAGGAAGTTTGAGTAGAAGTGCAGTGTCGGTGCTCAACTAGAACATACTAGGAACCAAATATATGACCTTTTGTGTAGAGTAAAGCTTAGAATAAGCTTCAACTTCTAAGTTCTATGTGACATTCTGAGTCAGTCCAATCTTTAAGCACTATATTTACATGTCATTTAGCTGTGGCAGAGGTGGGGTTTAAACCCTGGACCTTCTGGTCCATAGTCCAGTACCTTAACCACTAGGCCACCAGAGTCACACAAGATATTTACAGCATTTAGCAGATGTCTTCATCTAGCGAATTAAAACTTACAGTCTTACAATTCAAACAATGGTGGGTTAATTGCCTTGCTTAAGGACCCAACTGTGGCAGCTAGGCATAGGTGGGATTTGAACCCAGGATCATCAGGACCAGGTTAGGCTACCACAGTCCACAGGAACACTTTCAGCTGAAGTTTGAAATCCATGTATGTAGCAATTTTAGTGTATCCATGTGACACGTACTAGATCCCCACTAGGATTGCATTCAGTAGATTCTGATTCTGAATCTGCAAGTCGATTTCAGTTCTTATCAATTGCAAGTTTTGATTCCAAAATCGTGAAAAAATGTTTTGGTAGAAGGAATAGCTTAATTTTTATATTTCAACTTCAAAGGTAATAATTTTATGTTAAACCTTTCTGTCCTATTCAAACCTATTCTGAGTAAAAATCTTAACGTGACTTAGTGTGAAGCAGTGACTTAGAAATAAGTGTTCTCTCAATTATTACTGAGCACAAGTATTCTTTTCCGTGTCAAATGGAAAGTCCATGTTTTAATGTTAAATGTTTTACTTAAGTAGGTGTAAATGGGAAGAAATAAGCTTTTAGGTGCAACTTCCTGTACAATAGATCAACTTTTAACATTTAAGCACTTTTCAGTGTCCATATTCCACCTCTGCTCTAGGGGAGCATATCAGTCTATGTGATAACCTACAAACCTATTTTAGTCTAATCATGGCTGCATATTTGAAACATAAAATAGTGTTAGTAAAAACTGAGAAGTGGAATCGATATTCTGTTTTCTTTAACAGGTAACCAGTAATTGAGGGGTTTTTTTTTATCGTTTTTGAGTCAGAATTGAGTTATGATACTCAACCCTAGTCTTCTTTTTAAAATTGAATCATCCTGGTAGCATATTTCTTCAACATAAAACGATGAATTTACATTTGTAGTGTTAACAGGCATTATTATAAAGAGCCACTAGACCCGACTTAAAAAGTAGAGAGTTACGGGCTTTGCTTAAAGGGCCCAACAGTGGCAAAACAAAAGAACTATTAAGGCATTATGGTATACATACATCGTACACCCTTAAATGGGATTCGAACACTTAACCTTTCTGTTAAGCATCCAGAACCTTATAATTAAAACAAATAGGTGAATTCACATTGTCAAATTACCTCCGTGTCCATTTGCCCTCACACCTAATAACACATGTTTACAGACCTACTGGTAGGAGAATCTCAAGGCATGTAGATAGATTTTTATTTTCTGAACGAAGCCAGCTCCCAGCTGCCTAAACTCACACGGAACACATGGCTTAAACAGACATCTGAAAGACCAGCAAATTAAAATGCAAAGTAATCCTGAAGGTCTTAAGGTGACATAAAAAAAAAAGATGATATTCAAAATGCGTTGTGGCACTTAAGCAAATCGCCATGTCATTACACGAACGTGCAATTTGTGCTGAATAATGATAGTGGGTAAATCTTCTGATGAAACGACAGCTTACTGCTGAGTATATGCTGTATCAAGCTATATTACAAATAATGTTTGTGAAAAAATGCATTGCTTTAGCTGATTTGGAGCTGAAGCATAACACAATTTGAAGCTGTGCATTTATGTAGTACACTGTGCACCACAGATTGTACCTAGGGCTGTGTTTAACATAGAGTTTGAATGAACTGGTTTGATTTGCATTTCCTGGAACAGGTGACTTTTTATGCCATTATTATTGGTCGTTACTTTGCGTCCCTGAGCAGGCTATTTTAAACCTTTGAGGACCAAGGGACATGTTTGTCCCATGCTTTTGAACGGGCGCCTAATGCGACTGAAACAACCTACGGTCCTGAAACGCTTACGAAAAAAACACTTAAGCCATTTTTTTCCTGCCACACTTCGCTTTAACCCTTTCAGGACATTATTCATATAATCCAATGTTTATATTTAGCTTTTGTTTAGTTTGCCTATTACTATATACATATTAATTAGGTAACTTAGTTTAATTACTACATATATAATCTTTCCATTGTCACCTAGGCTTGCTTTTAAGAAAGTGCAAAAAGTGTTATAGAAATACATTTGACTTTGGACTATAGACTAATACATTGCTGTAAATAATGGCCTGTAAGTAAATATTATTTTAATAATTGATCCTCAGTAAACACTGAAACATTTATTTCAGATTAATGTACAGTGTCCTGCTTTATAGAAAACTTTATTCTGTTAACTGCCTGCCATAGTTTTTTGAGGCAAATTATTTGCACTATGTTGAATCAACTCCAGAGTTTTAGGGTTGAATCTGTACAGGTCAACTAAAAACCTGTTTTTCTCTGAATAGTATTTGTTTCTGGCATAACTGGCAATAAATACTTGCTTAATGGCCACCTTAAACTTTTTGCACGCTTTGCAAGACGCCCTGGATAAGAGCTAAATGTAAAGGCACTATACATGTTCACCTGGATCACATGAAAGATCAAATCAAATCTAAAATAGACAAATTTACTATTAATGCTATTACTTATACATAAAATACAATTGATGTAATATAGTTTTAAAAGTGACACTACTTATAAGGTAATTAATTCAAAACATTTGCTACTCATAGCAACCCAATACCTTTAAATCAACATAAACGTATTAATGGAAAAATATTACTTTACAAATAATACATGCAAAAACCAAATAATAGGAACAGGGTAAAGTAGGCATTGTTGTTAGTATTATTTGATTTCATTATTATTTATTTATTTGCTGTTATTGTTGTTTGTTAAATGTTCATTGATTATTCGAGTGAGACCATGGTCAGGCATTTGCAGTCAGTTTTTAGTTATACCAGGGTGTATGGATATAATTGTGACATTTGATAACAGTCCTATATCCCTTGAGGACTGGGGAAATTTGTTTTGACATTGTGACTTGCTAACTGGTGACTAATGTGCTCCAAATCTGTGTTTTATTCAGAAATGATCAGAAATGATTTGTTATTTATAAAGAGGAACTGACTCATTGAATGTCATGTTAATGTATCATCTCTCTCTCTGTTAGTGTTTCTGTGCTGATCTTCAATACAACATGTCATTGTTTCATCCTGGTCAAGCAGTTCCGTCCAGGTAAAGTATCACTCTTTAAAGAATGAAATTTATTATTATACTTAATGTAATGCATGCTTTCACAGAGCCAGGGTAACTCTGAAATAAGGGAAAGGTGAAGCTCCTGGAAAATCAGAACACAGATATAGACAAGTACCAATACTTGGCGCTGCCACTGGGGAGTCAATCATCAGTTATCGGCCAAAGTCAACCCACGACAGGTGTTGTAGGATGGGGGATTCGATACCTTCAAGCTCAGATGAGATTCTGTATGTTGGAACATGGCAACCTTACCCTTAAGCAAGTGAAAACCTCATGCCCTGACAAACCAATATACAAACTTCACCTTACTGTGTTTCTGTTTTCTATTACTACTTATCTAACTAGATAAACTAGTTTAATTCCTTCATATATCTATATCATATATACATATATAATCTACCGTAAGCCTTTCAAGGAAGTTTGGGTGCCTTTTAACTCTTTGTCCTCAAAAGCTTTCTTTCTTATGTTGTTTAGAGAGTTTTCCTTTCCTCTGTTGCCCTAGGCTTGCTCAGTAAAGTAAATAAATCTGACTTGGTTTGAAGCAGGGAAGCACAGCATTGCTTTACCAACTGGGTCACATCATCTCTTCATTCCTTTCGGCAGGGGTTCCCTTTTCATATGTTTTGTTTTGGTTATCTACTTCCTACTATCTTGGGTTAAGTTTGGTTCCATGTCTGATGATCGACTCCCTGTCATTGGCAGTCCGTGTCAAGATTGAGTTTTTTTTACCTTACGTACGCCTGTTTATGTTCCACCTTGCCAAGTCATTGGGACTCTGTGGTAGCAGAGTCCAGGGATGCCCCCACAAAACTCAAACAAGGTTCGCGTAACAAAGACAATTGTGGCGGAGTATTTTGAAATTCTATTTTCTGAAGAGTGAATTTGGGTAACACTACCACAACTTATCCTACTTTACAAATCTACCACACCTATCATTTCTTCCTAGATGCTAATGCTGGCAGTTTTGAAAGTATGAGTCACGGCAGTGCAGATGATTGGCCTCATACCTCCAACAGATGAAGTGTTTGTTACAGAAGATGATGTAGTAGCCAATATAGTTACATATAGTTCAAGTGAACACAAAAATGATTAATTATTTAAACTACACAGCCATAGCAGAATATAACAACCAAGTCCATTATATCAGCTCTATATGTTTACTATATTTGACCACTTTGTAGTTCTATAATTACTGCCTATAGTTCATCTGTTTCTTTACATACTTTGTGTTCTTGTTTCACCGTTTTCTCAAATGGTCAGGACGCCCACAGGACCACCACAGAACAGGTTCTGTTCAGATGGGACCTCATGTTCTTATCCCAGTATTTTCAGGACCAGTTAAATATGCATTTTTAATATATTGTATTGTCTGGATGAACTAAATGAGTGATCCTCGGAATGGGAATAGAATTTCCAAAGTGGACTGCTACAGCTTCCACAGCACTGTGTCAATACAGCCTCTGTTACTGCCAGCTGAAGTACATGTGTAACAAAATTTAACAGGCTACAACTTGGGCAGAACTTGTAGGGATTTCCTAAGTCTCTAGTATTTTGTATTGGATGGTATGCAAGCCTTTTTCAGGGCTTCAGATCTTCGCTGAATGATTCCCTGACCTCCCTCAAACAAACCTTTTCTATATGTGGTTCAATGGGGATTCCTGGTCGACGTTCCAGCAGTGCCTTCCAGTCAGTTTGGACATACGAGACTGCTGTGCCACAAAACCATTTTCCCAAAAAAATATTGGCAACCCTGTATCTGCTACTTTGTTCATGATGCACTTTTCAACTAACAGCATTTGATTTGCAAGCTATAATTATTGATTAGTCTGAATAAAAAAGAGCCAGAGTTCCAATGTCTGCACCGAAAAGACTGAACCGTAAGTAATTAATTACCTGTTATATAGCTGCTTTCTGGGGTGATGTTATAGGCCAGCATTAATTAATGCTTTAAATGACCTGACAAGTAATTAAATATTGCTTAATAATACACCGAGTGGACACTTTCTAGAGACCTTTCCTTTCATTGTTAGAGCTTCCCTGTATGGATAAATATGTTATAACAGAATGCAGCATAATGTTGAGAAAGCAAGTGTACTGTTAATCAGTTTTAGTGTGTGTTAGAATGGGGAAAATGATGCCATCTGGGTGACGACCATTAGGCAGGGCCAGTATTTAAAAAAAAAACCTCGTGGGGTTATCTCGTGCAGCAGCGTTAAGAGCATACCATAAATAAAATGACCGAGAAAAAGATGTTTAATGAAAGGGGATCCTATGGATGTGAACAACTTATCAACCAAAGGTGTGAGAATATGATGGCAAGAATCGTTCTGATGACAGACGGTGCACAGCCAAGCAAAGTGCATTCAAGTACACAATGTAATAAACTTCTCTTTGTTTGGCACCAATGGGATATAACAGCAGACGACCAGTTCAAGTGCCACTGCTCTCCAAGAGTAACAGAAAGGCGAGACTCTAGTTGGCAAAAGGGCACAAACACTGGATCACTAAGCAATGGGAAAACATCCGATAGTTAGATAAATGCAGATTTCTGTTGCATCAGAAGTTGGCAACATTAATCAATTAACCTTTCCTTTCAGGTACAAGTGGTTCAGGCTGGTGGAGGTGGAGTAATGGTGTGGGAATGTTCTCTTGGCACACCCTGGGTACTCTGATATCTGTGGGCAGATGTTTGGACAGTAGGGCTTAAAAGCATTGTGAAGCATATTGATCAACCAAGTTCATCCCTTCATGGCAGCTCTTTATCTTATGGCAGAAGGACATTTTTAGCAGGACAGTGCAACATTACCACAAGTGTCATGTAGTCATGGATTGATTCTAGGAGCATGAGAGTGAGTTTTGTTTGTGACAGAGATCACAAATGAGAAATTAGAGGTCTAATTTGCATCATCTACGATCATCATACGAAGTTATGCGCATAGGTTAATATTCCTGCAGAATTATATCAACAGCTAGCAAATGAGTGAAGGCCAGAGAAGACCTAATTAAGTGGTCATTGGGTGTATATCTGCAGAATAAAGCATTCTGTCAAGCATCACAATGCCTGGACTGAACTCTGCGAACTCTCACATGTGAGTCCATGTTCTCATGATATGGATTTTATATGCTGAAAAATGACAGTACATAGAGTTCATACAAAAGAACAAACTGTGCAGTCTGCCCTGTTTGGCAGCCCTTTGGGAAACAATAGCCCTCTCGTAATGGAATATTTTTCAAGGCACGGGTGCTCATGCGAGTGGTGGGTTTGTGCTGCAGTACGTGAGGCCATGGCCCCGCGCTGCACCGCTCCGCTATTGTTCCTAATGCGCAAGCCAGGGACGGCGCCCTGCTCCGCAGAATGGAAGGAAGGTCTCGCATTGAAAAGGACTTCTCTTTTTTCCTCTCAATGTCTCAAACAATGCTTAGAGAGGAGGCCGGGCTTTTGTGTGAGGTAATCATGTCAGAACTAAGGCTCTCAAGCATGATGGCTTTAGTCTGGTTTCCCCATACCTGTACATTTGCTCCAGTGTGCAGCTCAGGTTGCTAAAGTCGTGTTTGATGAGATTCAGGACTGCACACGTTACCTCTGTAGATCAGTTTCTGAACATTTACAGGACTGAGTTTTGTGCTACAGCACTGTCGTTATGCTGTCTGTGTGCTGATTTCAAACATCGGTAAACTTGCTAATTCCATTAGCAAATTCCAGTTCAGTAGTTCTTTTCACTGTGCAATGTAATAAAAATGCAATTTAAACACAATTTAATCCATCCATCCATTATCTTCCGCTTAATCCACACGGGGTCGTGGGACATCCAGCGCCCACTTGGCAACTCTGGGCACAAGAGCAGGAACAACCCTAGCTGGAACTCTAATCCATTATAGGACGCACATGACCACGTGACCATAACCTGTATAACTGATTTTTGATGACTGGCCTTAAATATTTCAAAAATTCAAAAGATTCAACACTCTATAATACTATTGTCCACAAATCCTTATTCCAGTCTTGGTGAGCTTTAGCATATTGTAGCCTTTGTACCTTATTTCCCTCCTGAAAGAGTGGCTTCTTCAGTAAGACCATGCCTGAACAAGCTTCTTCTAACTGTGTGAAGGTTACCTTGGCATCCTAATAATGCCTTTTCTGGTTGTATTCTAATAGAGACTAAGAACTAATTATGCAGGTTAACTTTGCAATTGCTAAAATAAGTAATATTAGTGAAATATGTATTAAGAAATCGATTAAATTAAATATGTAAAAATGTTATTTTTTGGCTATATTACACTTTTTTTATTAGCTGTGTTATGTTTTGCAACACCTACACCCTTGACTCACCCATTCGTAACAACATGAAAAATGTGATGCCAATCTTTGCATACCATAACTGGGATGTCATTTACTCATCTGTGAATCATTAGAAGTTCTATCAAGCCAAGACTTCAGGCTTAAAGTCTTTATAACACATTATAATACATCATGCTACACCGTTTAATTTGAGTGAGCAACTGTTGCAACACAGACAAGTGACACAGTGGTCTGCTCTATCCACAGCTGTCTACATGAGTGAGTGGGAGAGAATGAAGTCAACAAACGCTGGGCCAGGTGAACCGGGAGCTGACAGTTGTGTCACAGCTGCCTCAGAGGAGGGGCAGGAGGGAAAAGAAGAAGCCAACAGTCCTCACCAGCCTCTGGTGTCAACCGGCGTGACGTACGAGCTTTGTGCTGGCCTGGTGGACAAACCCAATCTCTCCCTGGAGGAGATCGCCTGCCAGGAAGTGCTGGAGGAGTGTGGCTACGAAGTTCCTGTGAGCAAGCTGAGGAGGATCACGTCTTACAGGTGCCTCACACTTTTTTTTTTTTTTTTTTTTTTTCCTGACAGAAGCAAAAAAATGCATTTATAGACAGTATTACAAACAACACAAAAGCTCATCCAGATGAAAAAGTGACTCAGCGAGTGAATGTGAACCAGTTACATTTTAGAGTGAATATACAGGTACTGACTGGGAGGGAGGCAAATGAGTTTTACTTACAAAAGGACAGGCACATATACTTGTGAACACTATTTGCAACCTGTTACAAATAAATATCAAGACCAACATGAGTAACTTGCCTAAGAAAGTCTACAAAACACCCCAACCGAGTTAAAACCGTCTCTAGTCCAAATGAAAGCTAACCAGCAAGTGAGCACACAAAGAGTGAGGTAGTGAGCCTTTAAGTGACTTCTTCTGCTTCATGCAAGACTTCAAGATTTCTGCTCTCTAATTCCAAGCCCCAGTCCTGCTTGTGGATCTGCAGCCTTGATTGGCTGCTGGGGTGAAAAGCTGTGTATGGCCGAAACATCCGTAGTTAAAAGAAAGATTTGTATTTCCTTTTATCGTTTATTAAAACTTGAAGACGTCAGCCTGCGTACCCGTACCTGTTAAGAGTTGGACGATTGGATGCCAAGGACGTAAAAACCGCTGATGTTTTATAGCATCGTCAACAAGTGAGCAGAAAACTAAATATATTTTCAAGTAGTTACAAAGCATTTCAAATAATATGATTTTTGTCTGGTGTTTCCAGAATCTTTTCAGCAAGTAGAATGTGTTTACCTGGTAGATAAATAAATGTGAAAACAACAATTACCCGTGACAAGACACGCATGTTTATAATTACCTGGGCGAGGAATAACATATCATTCTAGAAACACACACATGTATGTGGGTAAGACTTGGATAAGAATGAACTCCTAACCTGTAATCATACAAACTTCGTTTACTCTTAATTTGTGATCCGTTTGTTTGCGGGTTTGACAGAACTGTCTTGCATCAAACAACATAACGGATGTCTTGGGCTAAATTGTGTTCAAAGAGTATGACTGCCTATACTTGATGTCCTGCTTGCTCAGTAATCCTTCAGTATTACCACTTCACAGAGCTATTATACGTATGTAGAAGTACAGCTGAAATGGAGGCTTGAACACGCCTCTCTAAATATCTAGACCAGGGGGAAGAGACTGTGTTCTTATCGGCCTTGGACGAGGAGACAGTCGTAAACCCTCACAGTCTCGCGTCTGTGTACGTCTGTGTGTGAGAGGGAGCATGCACACCTGCTTATTGCCTCTGATGATTACCCTCACCCACCCAGTCCTAATCCAGTGTGTCATTACATGGAGTCACAAATACTCCCTCAGAACAACATTCTGTCACACTCGCGCACACACATATGCCAACGCGCGCACACACGCGCACACACGCGCGCACACACACACACACACACACACACACACGCACTGAGCTCAGCACCTGCTGTTTGTGCCTTCAAAGCACCTGCAGACCTGATGTTACACCTGCCGTGTGCATTTAGTGCCTGTTTAGGTTATTAGCTTCTTGCTCCATAGTGCAGGTAGCTTTGCCAGGTGAGGACGTGACCTCCTCTGATTGGACATTGTTATGGACGCAGTCAATCTGCACCTGTGATTGCTTTCTTAAGGATTTCCCAATTTAGTTGTATATAGTTTTATAGCTCAAAGGTAAAGAAAGAAATGTGTAAGCGTGTTAGTATGACAGTGCTAGGAATTGGAAGGCTGAGTTTAAATCCTGGCTGTAAAAAAATCCCCGAGTTGTGCACTTGATCTCAATTGTTCAGCTCAGTTGTAGGTTGCTCTGGATGACGGTGTCTGCTAAAACCTGTAAATGTAAGACGAACTAAAACAGAGTAGATAGGGCATCGGTCTTATTATTTGCAGGTTGTGAGTTCTTGGTGTTTGTTTTATCCCAAAACACAAAGGAATAGCAGAAATGATGGAGTACTAATCTTCAATACTATTTGGTGCAGTGGTATGTGGTTTGTGGCATGACTGAATTTGTGGATTTGGATGGATGTTGAACAGTTTTGTCTAATGGCAAATGTATAGTATAA